>JTDE01001875.1:0-10626 GCA_014338405.1 Paragonimus skrjabini miyazakii | reverse complement strand
TGATGATGATGATGATGATGATGATGATGATGATGATGATGATGATGATGATGATGATGATGATGATGATGATGATGATGAAATTTCTACCATTCAAGTGGAACCTCCTTCCAGCGTACGGCGAGCCCGGTGTAATGGATTCTATTGAAACAATTGCTGTGAGTCACTAAATGGCCTTGTTACATTGTGGATTATTTTTTGTTTCACTACAAGTCCACCGATAACACAAACTTCCAGCTGGCATGCGAAGTATGTGACCCAGCCGTTGCCGGATGCGCAGCTTAATCAGTTGTCCAATTTGTCGCGCACCCCGAGCGTACCGGAATATGGGACGGCGGAAAGACGTCCTGATGACGCTACCAGTCCACTTGATGTGTGCTAACTGACATGGTGTTGTGCCTACAAGTTTTTAAATAGCTATTTTTATGACGACTGAGATTATGGCGGGATGTAACATACACAAATAAATGTACCAAGGGTTTTATATTGCAATTTGTGTGTATCTTCCCACTTGCTGATTAACGGACATTATCAAAGTTAATTTTATCGGCTGTTCTACCGATTTGTTTATTTATGATGTTGCACATTTGAACGGATATGTAACAGATAAGTGGATTCTCAAGTATACGAAACTAATTTCGAGTGGGTTACCTTGATTATCATATTGGCTACGCTGGTAAGAATTTATTCTGGTCTCTACTTTCCTTGGATGACGGTCTCTTGTTAGCAGGCACAAACTTTCAGTTCTAAAAGGATTAAATCACCACATAGTAACTCGTATTACCTGGGGTCAGGCATGCACTCTGGTATTTAATACTCGTTAGTATGACTGTTTTATGGAAGCATTAACAGCTTGTCAAACTTGATTATGTATATAATCACCGCCGTTGTGTAATGTTGAAAATAAACAAAAATCCATACGTGATTTGGCTTTCAATGATACTTTAGTGCGTACGTGCACTAAATTAACGTTCCCTTACGGATACGCAATAATGCCAGACGCGAAATAAAAATACAGGTAGTTGTGGAGACCGCAAATATATTATACGATAGTTACGGATGGTCTCGAACAGCGCTAAAGGACACCGATACGCGAAGTAGCTGGGGAGACTGAGGATCCGACCGTCGAGCGCGCGAGCAAGCCGGAAGAAAAGTGGGGTGTCCTTGACGCGCATAGGCCGACAAGCATACAAACAAACAAGCGCGATCGCATGCGTCAAGCGGACGGCAAGCAAAGATCCTTAAGGTCATACGTACAATGTGAGCTAAGGTTTTAGGAAGGATTTTACACATTGTACAGCATGATATCGTTATGCATTAGAGGTTAATCGTATTACTACGGCAACAAAATAACTGTCTCAATAAGTAGCTTACACTTGAGCTCTGGCCAGGCGACACATTTGCTAGAAGGAGGAAACCATTGTAAGGTGAATTGAGTTATTCCTTATTTTTAATTAGCAACTTAGTACTTTTAGATAGACTCGCACGCGCTGTTTACTGAAGAATGATTAATGTATGCCGTCAAATAATTGTTTGGGTAATACATAACTCTCATAATTGTTGTGGGCGATACCGTTAAAAACCTGAGTTAACAAATGTAAATTACATTTCGTGTATATTTTTCTATCAGGTTCAATCCTATTCGTTAGTAAAAGTCACCCGTAGCCACGGTGTTTAAGCCAGCACGAAAGCTCACAACTTTTGTCACGAAAATCAAACGGAACGATATATCTTTTAACAAATAACTTCGCAACGATTTGAATTGAAATTATGTCTTCGTAGTAAAGTTTTATCCGATTATTTAAAACAAAAATTACAGCGTCAATCAAGCGGTACAGTTTTTAATTCCATTATTCAAACACGAATAAGCACTCCCTGTCATCCCTCGTGACCCAATTTTCAACGGACGGCACGTGAACTAGGTCACACAACAATCCATCACAGTGGCCTTAATCACTCGCATTTTTATGGCTCTGTTTTTGATGTTTGTTTTTGCACACCCGGATTATCTAATTTTCTTTTAAGCGTAATAGCTTAACTTACCCGTTCTGCAAGTTACACGCCATATACTGCTGATTTCTGCATTTGTATTTCTCAGCAAATCTTCAAGTAGGGTTCCCTGTCGTCTATTAATTTTTACTAATTAGCCTTAAAATGACAAGGTGTATATTTGACCTAACAACAACCACTTGCGGTTAGTCCACCTCAACAAACCGGATAAGTAATCCAGAGGCAACGTGTCTTCAGATGAAACAACTTTATAGTCATAGGTTGTGAAAAATAGTATTTAGTACTATGGGCTCAATACAAACAGTGCCATTGTGAACTGTATTAGATTCCATCGGGGAAATCATAAGTTATCCCACTTGATAACGGCTCTCAAATTTGAGTTAGTGTCTGATGAGGAATACAAGCTGACGGAGCCGAAACTTATGGCTGGAACCTGACATTGTCAGAATATATTAATGCTCATTTAATATTGCAGTCATTCAATAAGGCGTTTGCTGCTGAAACTTTTGTCGCATACTCAAGCAAGTAAACTTGAATCGTACAATTAGACAACGTAATTTCGAGGTTTTTGAAAGCAAGAACGTCAAAGAGTTATATAGAAATGCTTTACGTTTTGAAGCAACGTGTCGGACATCGTGTTTCCTTCTACTGCGCACTGAAAGTCAGCAGCATAATATGAATGTAACATAATAAATGAAACATTGCAAAAATTATGCGCATATGCTTAATTTGACACTCATTGATATAATATGTCATATGGCAACTTAAGTACGCATTGATTCACTTAGGACTCGTAAGTCTGTACTATGAGTGAACCTAAGTAACCATGGATCAGGTCGCCGATCAAACAGGTTTTCGCACTGTCAGACCCATATACGAAAGAACGGTGCTGTTCTCTCTTATGTCATTCAGTATCTGAATTTAAGGTGAATGACAAGATGGCTGGCTGCAACACACAGATATGATTATTAGTTCGCATGAGCGATTTTGTCAACGAGTAAATTATGGCATGAATGGGTTTAGTAATACATCTGGTATTTGAAAACTGGTCGTATTTTCATAAGACAGTGTGGTACTGACCATGTTGACTGAAGAATCAGCCAATCTCGACATACTCTGTAGTTCCTCGAACAACCCAATGCCCACCTCATAATATATCCCTCTCTTGTCCACATCGTTATCACGTACTTTACGCCGCAGAGCGAATACTTCAAACAACTTGTTGTGTTCTGATGGCACTGATAACTTAAACTCCTCAGCTTTCATCTGGTAACCGTCATACTAGCTCATGGAAGTGAAGAATCTCTTCTGATTGTCTTCACAGCACTGAGTGCCCTCAGAAGCTCACTGGAGCAAGAAACTGGACAATTTCTGGCCAAAGCCGTTCCGTCCTGGAAACTGAACTGTACTGAACTAAATTAAACATTTTGCAATGCGCCATCCAAGTCGAACGTTAATCCTTCTGACCCTTGGAAATTACGCTTTCTACATTCCTCAACTCGATATCGTTTCCTTCGTATACCAAAAAGAAAGATTTCTTTTTAATTTATCGAATTCAGAAATCATTGGACATTCAGTGGATTTACGGGAAATTGTAGCCATGTGCTATTAGCGCTTGCTTTCGATATAATACAGAACCGCGGGTCAGTAGACATCAAACTTGTTTGGTACAACATGTGGCCAAAAACACACAGTAAGCCGTAAGCGACCTTCCCAGTTGTTGCTGGTGTCTGTGATATATGGATGCAAGTCCTTTTACATACGAATACCTATGAACATGTGTTAGTCAGACCTATACTGCTATCTTGGCGAGATTATTGGGCTTGTGTGCTGTTTTGATCTGGTGGGCTATGCTGACCAGGACTCCGGTCCTTCCATGTGCAACCTTGTCAGACAGGCTAAAGGGGAACAGTCACATGCAAAGCAGTTACACTCAGGATTGTATGTCGCACTACTGACCGCGTAAGAGTGCTTAGGTAGTGAGGCAAGATAATATGGGCATACAACAGAACTATTTTCATAGTTGCGGCACTACTGTCTTCCGTATCAAGAAGATGGGGGTTAGGAAAGGTACCCTCAAACAAGGAGCACTCTGATCGCCCAGCGGCTGACCGTGACTGCCGGCGTACTATCCAATACGGTCGAAAGACATCTAGTATCTCGTAAAAGTCTGATGTAGCTTCGAGTACCTCCACTGCGCGCAGCGGTGCCAAGACTCAGTCATCAAAGTCATATTCACGGTGCCCTTGGGCTAGGCAAGCCCCTCACTGCCAAGTGAGTCAGACTCTTGAGTCATTGGCTCCGGGTGAGGCCCACTGAGAATACCCTGTATCCTGTTGTCTCGCAGGTCAGACTTTGGAGTCAGAAACTCGGGGTGGGGTCCCTCAAGTCAACCTCCTTCTGCGGTATAAACGACCGGGAAGTATCAGAAGTTGTCGTACTCTCGACAATGACATTACTAACCGATCACGACTTTCTCCTACTGTTTTACCCCCTATTTCTCTTGCCTTCCGTGTGCCTTCGGGCGATAATTGTTTTCTGAGGCCAAGAAAACCGGTAAACATTGGCTCCTTCATTGTTCGCACTCTCCGAGAAGTTGGTCAGGAAGCTGCTCTGACTAGTACTCTCTCAAGTCTGGAGTTTGATGTGTCCTATGTGTCGGAGATACGTGTCTACGATTCTAGCACGGTTATTCATTTGAGCTCACCTCTAGATAACTGTCGATCCAAGCGATTCCGTTTCAGGGTTTCTGGTGATGCTGAAGCTGAGTCTCGCGTTCAACCTGGGGTGGGAATCGCACTGAGTTCCAGAGCGAAGCAATGCTTGCTCGATTTGATCCTGGTGAACAGTCGCTTGTGCGCTGTCAGACTCAATACATCGGTTAAATTCTGTTGACGCAAATCAGAAGGGCGTCGTGTATTCATTATATCGGCGTACGCCCCGACGGACAGCTGTTTGGATGCTACCAAGGATGCGTTCTATGACGCCCTCATTGGCTTTTTGAGAAAAACTAAACAATCCGACATCATCATACTAGCGGGCGATTTTAATGCTCAGCTTGGTCGTCTGTCTTCGGATGAGAAGCGGCTAGGAGGTATGTTTGGCGTTCTGGCACAACGCGCTGACATTGGCGAAAATCGTTGCAGCTGTGCATAATCCATGGTCTTTATATGCCGAGCATCAAACTTCCATACAGGAAAAAGCACTGTGCTACTTGGAGACCTCCGTGTGCTTCTCAGCCATGGACACAGTTGGATCATACAGCAGTCAGTTGCAGGTGGTGCCATTTTGTTTACGACTGTCGTGCTTTTTGGAACAACCAGCTGGACTCAGACCATGCTGTTGTGCGTGCCTGTTTTTTTGTTATTTGCCCTGCGGACTTACGCTTGTAAATGCAAGGTGCTTAACTAGTTTCCGAGCGATGACATTGTGAAGAAGGCTTGTCGGGAGGCGTTGGTGACCACTTCTAGTAGGGTTGGAGATCCTAACAAACAATGGGAACCGTTTGCTGCACCTATAAAAGCATGCAAGGAGGATGTATGTTCCGAAGGAGCTGGTCAGATGTGACAGAGCTGGATTTCTGTGACGTCGATCCTACCTGGTTCTGAATATGATGACGACCGTCGAGAACTTAAACGCAGGATGACCAGGAGCTTCGACAAGGACCACGAACAGTAATTGATCAGACGGTCAAAATAGATGGAACGAACCTTCCCAGCTGTGATTGACGGAAAGCTTTTTCCAACGGTTCGTGGTTTGTACTGGTCGTTGAGTTGGTGAAAGTGAGAACATATGTGAAAAAGATGGTTCACTTATCACCAGTCAGTCGCGCCGACTTGAGTGGTGGCCTGAAAATTTTGAAAAACCGTTTAGTTGGCCTCAACAAGAGCATGTGGACGACGGGACCCGATTGGTCAGTTATTATGTTCCCGACGGCCCTTCGTCGGAAGCAGAAGTAATCCTAAAGCTCAAGTTATTGAAGTGAAATAAGGCTCCTGGTCCAGATTTCCTCTCTCTTTCTCTTTTCAAGGATGGTGGCTATAGGTTGACATCCGAATTGACAAAACTCTTCTAGACGATTTGAGAGTCTGAAGAGGTACCTCGCAATTAGTGCTGATCAGCAGGAATTCCCATTTTCAAAATTGAGGCCCGAAGTCTATGGGACAACCACAGAGGCATCACTTTGGTGTCAATTGCGTCCAAGTTACTCACTGGTCTCATTTTACGTCGGCTCACTAAGCCCTGAGAAAGCCAGATATGCAAAGAACAATCGGATTCCAATCCAGGGGAGGGTGCGTTGATCGTATTATTACCTTACGACGGATTTTGGAACATCGATACTCTTACAGACAGCCGACAGTCGTGACCTTTCAGAACCTGAAGGCTGCTTTCAATTCAGTTGCTCGTAACGTTCTCTGGAGCTGTGAATCTGTTGAGAACACTGTGTGCTCATTCTGCAAGCAGGGTGAGAGTTTATGGACAACTGTCTCGGGCGTTCATCACTTCCAGTGGTGTTCTTCAGGGTTTTCCAATTTCTCCTTTCCTATTCAATTTTGTCGTAGATGACATTCTGGACGGTGCGCTCGAGCAGTCCAGTAAACTTGGTGTTGAGCTTCTTCCTGGCTCTAGATCAGCCGACTTGGAGTATGCGGATGAAATAGTCTCTCTTAGCATCTTCAAAGTGCAAAGTGCTGCTTCAAGATCGAGGCATTTCCACCCCTACTTTCTTCATTGCAGATGATCGGCTTGAGACTGTGGACAGTTTGACAGATCTGGGTGAAACTATCTCGTCAACCTGTAATAGTGCTGATGAGATGTCAGCGAGGACAGAAGGCACAAGTCGCCTTTGCTAAACTGCGTCATCTGTGGCGTCGAAAAGACGTCCGGTTGTCGCTAAAAGGAAGAGTATATAATGCCTGTGTACGTTCCATTTTGCTGTATGGTTCGGAAACGTGGCCTGTTCACAAGGAAGATATCAACAGGCTTGCTGTATTTGACCACCGTCGTCTCCGCGAATTGGCCCACACTGAGTGGACTGATTGCGTGACCAATGTGGCAGATCGCCGGCGCGTATTCCGGAACGCTCGAGATGCGCCATAAATTAGTCAGTTGATTACGTTGCACAGCTCACGATGGTAAGGTCACTACTGAATTCAAGGACGACGAAAAATACCAATAGTAAGTAAGATTTATTAGAGCAACCGATTCACTATACGTCAGACCACACAGCACGAGCAACCACTGCTTGTATGTGTCATCGATCGTTTGAAGGTCAAAGAAATTTGATTGGCCAACTGCACGGCTCACTGGCATTGGATTGTACAAAACGCCTCCCCCGCCCGTTGATTTTCTTGAGGTCTGTTACATCATTTTGAGATTGCCGTGCTTTGTTCGATTAGTGTCGAAGGGTGGCCCCATGTTTGTTTATGTTCCCTAAGAATGAACAATATTAACCATTTATGTTTTTACACCAACTACCATAACCGTTTTCTTTACTATTATTCAGTTTGAGCCCTGTGCATTCCTAACTGTCGAGGTAAGACATTCTTCTTCCATATTCTTTCTTAAGTAGCTTATAATTCTTACCATTTATCGATGCGTGAACAATCATTTTGCTCCGACCCAACTAACGACCATTTGTTCGAGTGAGCTCAATCCCGTTTTATGGTCCCACATTCCTGGGCGGTACCTAATTGTCAGATTTGTTGTCCAGGCACATTCTTTATTCAATTTCTGAGGATTTTTCACATTCGAGGTGAGATAGTTAATTTTCAATTACATTGAATCAATAGGTACGGTGCCAAATCCAGTTTCACGAGCGCCTTCTTATTAGCCGTTTTGAAGATGGATTGTCTTCTCTACTGTTGGGTATTAAGAAAAGTATTTTTGAATCAACAGATTACGCGTAACTCGTTGTGAACTTGAATCGTTAGCCAGGATTCAATACCGCCCTCTGCGTCTGACATTCCGTACTTCAGCGTTTGATATTTTGTCCGTTACGCTGGTATCACGCCTGTAGCAGTACGTGGTGTGGTTCCGTAAGCTGCCAGTGATATCAGGAATGCTGAGTCCCAAGATTCACTTCCCAGTCGAGCTGACTGTATCGTTCCCTCCATCGTTCGATTCAGGTGTTTCACCATTTCATTAGCCAAAGTGTTGTACGAAGCAGATGGCACATGACGGATATCTTGATGACTCAAAAACTGACTGACTTCGTAACTGCGAAATTGCGGCCTATTAACAGTTACGATCTCTTCCGGTAGGGCGAATCGAGCGAACAAGTGCCGCAACCAGTTAATGATGACAGTCGTTGTAGTCTCTTCACATAAATGAGCCTCCGGCCATTTTGTATAAAAGCAAGTAGCCACAAGAACATTCTTTTTGCTTTGAGGAACGTTTTCAAACGGACCCATTATGTCTATCGCCAACGTCACCCAAGGTTGTATTGGGTTTTCGATGGGCTGTATAGGTGCACCGATAGATCTTGAGCTCTTATCAGAATGCTGACGAGCCGCGCAATCCCTGACAGCAGTTTCCACACTCGAATTCATACGCGGCCACCAGTAGTATTCACCAATTCGTGCCTTGGTTCTCCCAATACCGGGATGTCTTCCATGTCCACTTCTAAGTACATCCGCAATGAGAGATTTTGGTATCACGAAGCGGACCCCACGTAACAGACACTTATTAACAACGGTTAATTCGTCTTGCATAGTATGATAAGGAATCAGTTCTGCCTTCAAAAGCTTTCGATCGGGCCGGGAGCCTGTTACATGCTGCTGAACTTCTGCAAGTAATGAATCGTTCACAGTATGCTCTTGGATAGGTATTAAGGAGACAGTTCCTGTACATCTGTCGTTCAAACACGAAATCATTCCGTCGTCATCGCTATCTTCAGTTTTCCCCTGATTAGCAACAAGCAAACGGGATAGCGCCTCTGCTACCTGATTATGAGTACCGGAAACATGCTGCATTTGGAAATCGTAATTGGGAAGGCAAGTGTACCACCAGCTAATGCGAATGGGCTTTTGACCCCTATTTCCCCGACAGAGTAACGACGTAATGGAAGCGTGATCAGTTCGTAATATAAAGCGACGACCAAATAAATACTGATGCCACTTTTCGCTTGCCCACACATAAGCCAGGGCTTCTTTCTCTCCTGCTGAATAATTCGTTTCAGTGGGTTATAATGTTGGTGAAACGCACGCTGCCAGCCTTCCAATTTCAATCTGGAGCTGCAAAGGAACAGCACCTAAACCAACATTAGATGCATCAGTGGAAACAAACGTAGGACTACTCTCATTGAATATGGCCATGATGGGTGCCGAAGCAACCAAATTCCGAATAGTCCGGTATGCAGCCTCTTGTTCTTCTCCCCAAACGAAATCAGTGTTTTTCCTGAGTGTTCCACGCAGTGACTCTGAGATCGTGGCAAAATTATAAAAATGTTGGAGTTAATAATTAAAGAAACCCAAAAATCGTCTCACCTCGTCGCATGCTAGTTGTCTAGGACAGTTCAGAACTGCAAATATGTTATTGATACATGGCTTCACACCTGCTTTCTATATGGTATGGATTAGGAACTCGATTTCCTGTACAACAAATTGGCACTTTGTCAGATTCAACCGAAGATTCAACTTATTTAGACCACTGAGAACGGCGTGTAAGTTCGCATCACGTTCACCTGCGGATTTACCGGATTTACCGTCCATGTATATGTAGTGACCAGCAATCGTGTGGCTTCTCTAAGAATCCCGGCTGCAACCGTGTCTACCCGCTTGACTGTTCTGTACGCATGATCCTATGTACGCCTGCAAAAGGGGGCCTGATTTGAACTCAGTGCCACTTTCTTCAGAAGTGCAACGAATAGCACACAACGAATGGTTACTTTTTCCTTAAAGATATTTATTATTTTATTCTTCAAGGTCGTTTAACCTAACTTTTTCGAGCGTTGTTTGACGCACTCGAAAGTTCCGCGCACTTTTCACCTGGCGCGCTTTTGAGTGCCGCCGAACGGGCTGTGGCTCACCCCGCGCCTCTTTCCTTCTACCGTATGGTGGCTGCCGTCGGTCCCAGACTAGGCTAGAGCTGACTACTTATCATATTTTCAAACATTGATGAAAATACACGGTTTGTTTCCAAACCTTACTGCCTTCTCTATTTTGATGCCTGTTGAGACTAAGTTTCGATTGCTCTTCAGGAAAGGTGTATTAAATTGTTAGTGGACGAGGGTTTAGCGCATACCCACTTGTCCACTACATATACCACACATCCAGTGAGATCGGAAAATGAAAGTGTCATGAACTTTTGCCATGCGGCAGGGACACTGCTCAATCCCCAAGGAAGGACATAGAGCCGATATAGGCCATCCTGTGTTAAAATGCCGCAAGCGGTCGTGATTCTGGTAGAAGTGGCATGTGATAGTAGGCTTGGCTAATATCCAATTTAGAAAAGAACTTTGCACCCGATATTATAACACTAAGTTCATCTGCCGTGAGTAAAAGAAAATTTTCTACAATAATGTGTCCGTTCAGAGCACGTAAATCTGTACAAACGCGTACTGTTCCGTCCTTCTTGAGAACCGCCACGAGTGGGTGTGTTGTATGACAGGCAGTT
>JTDE01001873.1:128878-139245 GCA_014338405.1 Paragonimus skrjabini miyazakii | reverse complement strand
CCCTATGTAATTGTAATAGCCTGATGAGAATTACCGAAAACAGCTGTTTGCAAAATTGACTTCATATGGAGAAATAACTCAAATTGCCAATCGTGAGGTCCACAATAATAAAATCAAACGCGGGCTTAACGTTGTAGCTCTCAATGGACAAAACCTTGATCAAATTCAGTGGGTGTGAATTCTGCTTGCTTAACAGACGGGTATAATAAATCGCTTGTGTGTGTTCAGTCATTAAGGAGATCACATTTATTTCAATTCAGTTCAGGCGGTTGACCCTATAACAATAGTGTGGTTGATAAATAGCGTGATAACTGGTGTGACTATTTTGATAAACGGTAGAGTTATAAGCCACGCGGTGGTCAATACGCTAGATGAGGCAGCTCGAATGTTTCACTTAATTATCAAGTTTAGTTTGCAGTAAGCTCAGCTTCGATATCCATAAAATGTCAAATCTTTGTGAAGTGTCATCATATCAATTAATGTTACCTCTTGAATAGAAAATTATTAAAGCCACTAACATTAAAGTTAGCCTGCCGGTGTAGGTTCCGTAGTTTCACTCGTTTCCATACCATAAGTCGACATCATCCCCATTGTTATGAACATATTTCTGTAAGATAACTATGTTCGAGTGGTTATCATTAGAATCAGCGCCCAACTACTCTCACGAATGTTTTAATTGTCGAGATCGACGAGAATTCGCCTGACCTCTATTTCAGCGGTCGGCATGTGTATAGGTCATCTGACGTTCGTCTCTCCAGTGCATTTACTAGTGTACTTTGAAGTTTGCCTCGTGTGCGGTGAATGAACTACCAACTAAAAGTTGTTTGCGGATCTATCTGTTTTCTCCCTATGATTTCTACACCACGTTAGCATAAAGCTGGAGAATCTTGGACATAAGAATCGCCGAACAGACGAGCTAAGATCGCGACAAGTACCTAGTGGATCTGCCTAGAATGTACATCTGTACAGTAGCTGATTAGACTTAGCTTCAGGCACCATACACGTGTCCACCTTTGTCCGGGTGATTTTGCTGTAACATATATTGAACTTCGCAGAATATTTATTCTTTAGTTGTTTTTACTAGCAGTTCTGTCTCCGCAGGTGAAATTTCTGATACGAAATCACATTCAACACGGCGAAACAATGTTTCAGATGCTTCTTTTTGTATTGTGCTGGCTGAAAGCTTGCAATATGCAAATAATGTTGGGCTCATGTTGGTATAGGATAATCGGAACGTCTAAGTGAATCATCTTGAAGACGCGTGTGCGATAAATGAGCAAATACTGGTGAGTGATTTCGCCCCATCTCAATGATCACGCCAGACTTGATGTTCTCATTGTTACCTGTCTTTATATCTTGATTAGTCCGACTAGGTTCTATCACTTTCTGGCCTTTCAGAATATATCAACAAAATGCGGCGCAGCTGTCGAGTGAGCAACATAAGCAGAATGATGGGAACCTGCTCACACCTAGTATAATCAAATCAACTACAACATTTCACACCGTTGCATAATAATATATTTGCAGTCCCGTGTTCTGTAGCAGCTTAACCTGGTGCACATCTGAAAAACTGATTTGTTAAACTACGGAGGACATTTCTCACGTTGAAGAGCAGACCATATTTGAAAAAAAATATTTCAACTGGATCAGTTGAAGTGACCGGATGAGCATTACTGAAGACGTGGAATTATTACCCAGTATTGTTGATATATTGACTCTTCTTTAGTTTTTATCTTGTTGTGTCAGAAAGATTTCGTGCACGCCAGTCTTCCAAACACGTTTCCGTACGCAACTGAACCTTAATTTGCACCGTCCAGTAGATCCATAACCTGGGAATTTAGTTCCTGTGCACAAAATGTCAGTTCCCAGGAGGCATGTTTACCCGGCAACAGATAAGCTGAAGCCTCAACGAATCCGGATTATTTCAAATGAACCCGACGAGTGAGACAAACAGGAATTTGTAACTTTCGCGCTTTCATCGGACAGAAATGGTCATACACACTGATTTAGTATGCGTGACCAATTATGAGATCGCATATTGAGAAAGTTGGTTGTTCCAGAGTGTAGTCAAGACCACAGAATTGCAGGCATGAAAACGATTGACAGGTTTTTGATATAAATGAGAAGAAACAATCTCATAAGAAATTTAGAAAACGTTGGGATCACCCAAATGATTACCTGAGCACCCAACGAAAAGTTTAACGAAAAAAGAACTTGATTGTTTTACATCATTTCCTGTGGTTGATGGCTCAGTGACGACTGAATAAAAGCTCGTGACGAATGATCACTATTTAGGTAGTCAGCTTCGTGATACATCGACAGCCGTCATCCACCTATTACAAGCTATGTGAAAGTACACAATAACGAAAGCATGCCCTATTTTACACAACTGTGGTGGCTCCATCCCCATTGACGATCGGGCAACGTTGGTCTCTTTGTTGACACGTTCAGCGCAATGTATGAACGCCTCTCTTATAGTTGCTTCCAACTTTTGATCGTTCTAGAGATGAGGACTGCTTTTAGTTTGCGATATCCAATCGTATTTATCCACACCCAGGCACTCATTAGTGACTTTGTACATTATACAACTTGATGTACACAAAATCATCACCTGAGTAACTTAATCTGCTTGGACAACTGCGATTGTGTTTGTTATGAACAGTGATGAAAGAACACGGCGGATTTGCAGTGACTACCAGTTAACGTTGAATTCACGATTCCAGAGGTGTACCGCGATTGTAAATAACAATTTCACATTTAACGTGTACTCTACTTATATATTTATGACACTAATGAGTAGTTTGGCAAATTTACGATTTTAGATGAGACCCAATTGTGAACAGTCAGGGCTTCGTCTGGACTCGAATCATCGACAAAAACACCATGCCTCAACGCGGCAAGAGCTCTGCCAAACTGCATATTAGTAGTACAATTTCTATACTCAACAGTGACGTTGGTGGATTCCAGCGTGAACTGCTCGGGAAATGCCGCCGGGGCAGTCGATCCACTGGATCTTTTGGGGGATTCCATATGAGACAGTGGGACGGATGGATAACCGAGTCCAAATGTGAAATTTCTGATTTACTGGCGTGGCTTCGTAGCTCAGCTAGTAGAGCGCTTGCCTCGTTAAGGCATGGTGTTTCTGTCGCTGGTTCGAATCCAGCCGAAGCCCTCAGTTTCCACAAATGGATCTCATCTAAAATAATTATAATAGTATAATTTTATCCTATAATTTGACTTGACCCTGCTCGCATCATCCGTACATACTCAAAAGTTTGATACGCCATATATATATATATATATTCAGCCCAGAACGTGCGTGAGACTAGGCTAGCTATAATCCAATTTTTATGCTGATTTGCTAGAGACCATAATGGAACCAAGCTTTTGACAAACATCAACACTGTTTGGGGTCTGATCCAATACAATCTCCTCCCCTGTTGGTTGCTTGTGTCTTCCAGCATGTTCCAGGAGGCGATCGACAAAGTGGCCAGTAGCCTGAATGGAGCGTTAGCGTACAAAGGCAACGCGATCATCTTCGGAACGACCAAACAAGAGCACAACCACAATCTCATAAGACTGATCGAGAGATTTGCCGAAAAGAACATGCCATTTAAACTCTCTAAATTTATTTTCAGTATCACGGAACTGTAGTTTCTTGGCCTCACAGTGGATGCTAAGGGTTATCGACTGGATCCAAGCCGTTTCAAGCCGTCGACTAACATGAAGTTACCAAATGTCCATCATAGGGTGAATGCGGTATTATCCCAGATTTGTCTCAAATTTTGTTACGAAGATTCATTCCTCATTCCTCGCTTAGTCATCCGATTGATGGAAGTGGACAGAGGTATATGAGAACGTTACGCGCAGCATAAGAACATACATTAATGAACGTTATGTGCTAACAACATTCTCGTCGCCCAAGTGCACCAAGCTGACGACGGATGTCTTTGTAGTTGAAATCGGAGCTGTGCTGGAACAGGATTGGTGTCTGGTCACCTGCATCTTCCGTCTGTTCAGTGACGCAGAACAAAGATACTCACGAAAGCAGAAAGGAGCTCTGGCTGTCTTTTGGGCCGCTTGATGATTGCGCGAATACCTGTTGTGATCAAAGTTCACATCCGCCATAGACCACGAGGCACTACCATTTTGTTCGATCTGAATAAGTTCATTGCAAAATCTACAGCTGCCATGGTTCGGTCATGGAGCATCTCTCTAGTCACATACAACCATGACACTCTACATTGGCCTGGCGGAGCGATCCTGCGTGCTGACTTCATGTTACGATATTCCCGATTCGTGGTGGCAGAACCATACAATTTCGGTGCGCAAGCTTCGCCTGTTTTAATGAAGGAACTGAGCAGAAATACAAGCAGTGTCATCTCTTGGTGATATCAGACCTCTAGGAAGGCTGGCAGAAAGAAGTCAGAAAGAGACATCCAAAGCTTTTCATGCACCGTGAGTAGCTCTCAATCCAACTTGGTGAGGTGTTGTGCCGCAAAGACCGCTTGAGCATATACTTCAATACGAAAGACCGTTCTGAATGATCTGCACAAAGGTGATATGACTGTTGAGAAGATGAAGTCACTGGCAAGACAGATATGCTGATGGCCTCAGATAAACGTCGATCAGCTGCGACGCGCATCTCGTTAAGGTTTAAACGAAACCAAAGGAACTGATTTCTCTGGTCTGAGGACTACATAACCTGGCTGCGGGTGTACACTTACTTTTACGGTCCGTTTTTCAACCGTTATTAGACATCGATGTTAATCAACCTCTATTCAAAGTGGTCAAAAGTCTTTTGGCTGAAAGGATCTCAGTGTTTCACATTTACAAGCAATTGATTCCCGGTAACACTGCTTAACAGAACTCTGTCTCATTTGGCCTCGCAGATCAGGCTTTTGAGCCTGATAATCCGAGCAGTATCCATCACGTCAAGCTTCTTCGACGACATAAGCGACATGGGAGTATCCAAATTTGTGGTTCAGCTGTTGTCGTTTTCTCATTCTGTTTTGCCTCTCAGTTTTTCTGCCTTTCCCACACTTCCGGGCGATAACTGTTTTCTGAAGCCGCTGGTGATCACTGGTGCTTTCATGATGTCGGCGTACGTTCCAACGAGTGGTTGTTCATATGCTGATAGGACTATGTTGCATGACGCTGTCGCTGACCTATTATAACAGAATGAACATATATGGACATATATGCATAGTAGCCGGTGAGTTGAATGCTCAGTTTGGTCAGCTTTCTCTAGATCGGAAACGGATGAGTGATACGCCTGATGTCCGAATGTCCCACGCTGCCAAAGGGTGAAAGACTATTGCGACCACGCACATCTCAAGGTCTTTTTAATTCGTGTGCCGCCGTTCCAAACAGAATTACGTATTTTATCACACGGGGACGGACATACGCTTCTCAGCCATGGATACCATTAGATTACATAGCAGTCGTTTAGAGACGGCGCTGATCTGTTAAAAACTTGTGCGCATTTCGGAACAAATACCTTTACTCAGAGCATGCTGTTCTGCGTGTCAGTTCTGTTCCGTCGTTTGTTCGGTGATACATATTAGATAATTAATTGGCAGTCGAACAAAGACAATGCAGAAAACGATTGTAATGTGACACTGGCAAACAAGTTATTCAGTTCAAATTAGACGAGAGAGCGCAACCAACAGTAGGAACAAATCAGAACAGTCATGAAAATTTGCAAATAAGACGTAGGTTCGGAAAGAGCTACGGGTTCACAACATAAACGAATTTGTTTCAGGTCTCCGAGGAATAAAGCTAATTATCGTATACATTGTTTCATGAAATTTACCAATAGTTGTTCAGAACTGAAATGTTTCATAGAAAAGTGATAAAGCAAGTGCAGATAATCACAACAGATAAATTTAATATGAGCAACCTCTACTCAAGGGATTAGTCCTGAAATAAATCAACCGGAACAGTCAGGTGAATGCAAGATATATGGTCCTTTATGCATTGTGTTCAACTTGGCACAATTAAGACACTTCGATTGTTCGTAAGTTATTACTTGTGCTCGTTTCACAGGACATCTTTAATCGGATATTCCACGAACATCCTGAGTTGGTCTACACTCTTCCATGCAGCTGGAACATTCAAGTTTCACCGTACAGCCGACACGGAAGTTGTCCCCTTATTTGGCCCCTGAGCGCTGAGGCGAGAACTAAGGGGCTCAGTCATAGCGCCGAAGAAGTTCGACTGGCTCATTGTAATGCCCACTCGAAACCAGAGAGCACATTTCCAAAGGAGCGTCAAATCAAAAATTTCATGGATCATGGACAACCGTTGCTCCGTGAGTGTGATAATTATTTTTTAACCTAGTAACCTGAAGTTCTGTAGACTTGAGTTTAGTTTTTCAGTTCGTTTGACCGTAGTCATGACTTATTGATTAATAACTTTCAAGTTGTATAATTCGTGATCTCTGAAATACTTCCGATTACGCCAAGCACATACTCAGTGGCGTCCATGAGGGTTTTACAAGAAATGCATAGAATATCAACTCCCCCACATGAACCATTATGACCTATAAACACGTCGCTACCGTATCACAACGCCTAAATGCGGGAAACAGCGGACGAGCAAATCATGTAACAGAAGGCAGTGTAGCTTTCATGTTTGAAATGAACAAATTCGATGAAGTTTTACATGGTAATCAGCATTCTCGGCCTTCCGGATGAACTACTCAGTTGATGGCTTTATTCCTCTTTCTTGCAATTGATGATCTATCTATGCTTTCCAGGGCGGGAGGGAGGGGACATGTATTTCTCGATTGAACATCTGTACCTCTTAAGATTTACAATTGTTGGAATTTGATGTTCGTCAAAGTGTACGTCAAGGAAGCCAAAGAGCGTTGGTCGACAAGGTTGTTTTGTGTAAAAAAGACCTGACTTCTGTTTCAGGTCATGAAAAGATGACGCAATACTTACTAGCTTTAACAAGAACGTAAATAAGTCTGGTATTCGGATTCCGAAGGCACTGACCGAACAGCCGTGTGACACGAGAGAAGCTACGAGTTGATATGAGTGTTGTTTGATGTAAGCATTTATCCTCACAATTTTTCGGTTACCATCATTGATTTTGTAAACCCTGTGTAAATATGACTGTCTATGCTTCATTCGTTTATGTGTTTACTCATTACAACAGTGGACGCGGCTATTGATCGATTTTATCTGCTGTACTACGCCTTCCGCAAGCTCAGCGAAACTTGCTTCGTATGAACCGTAAACAGTGAACCCATAAAGCGTTTGATTGATTGCCAGTAAACACTCACCCATATCCCACTTCTATTAACTGACCAACCGAAAACGCCTGCTTGCGCAATTGATCAATTGGATGGAATGTCTGATATGAAATTAAAAATAAACTATTTCAATATCTATACAATTCGTTCTTGTTGAAAAAACACCATGATAAGTTGTTAGTCATATATCATTCATTGAACAGCCTGGTCCTTGGCCGGGTGTTGTGTTTTGAAACGGATATGAGAAATGTCTGGGGTCAAGTAAACACGGACTTGATACAGCGGCATAAGGAAAAATGAATCAACTCCATTGTCCAATCTAAGAGGGTCAGTCACAGTTGGACTCGTAACGAATACAGCTCTTGAGGCGGGAGTTAGTCAACGTGTGATAAAATGTCATGCAACAAAACACGATCTCCGATGTTTAGTCCGTTAGTTCCTCATGCAGATCGTGCTCTAGCTTTTGCTGATCTGAAGTCCACTTCATAATGAAGACAGATTCTACAGATCCGCAGACAGTTCTGTCCGACTATGTTCAATTAGATGGTGTGTGTGGGTTTCCGCTCTTTGTTTATTATTTCCCTAAAAGCAGACCGATTCTCCTCATTGATGACATGTTCGATTTCTCGAGTCACTCCTGTAATTCATCCGTTGTGGGCTTTGATCACGTCTTACGCTTGCCTTGAGATTGACGCCATCTCCGGTTTGCTCCACCATCGAAAATGTAACATGCTGTTGTGTATAGAAAACTGATGACATCAAGAATCAGGTTGTTGAGAAAAGTGTAGCATAGTGTACACAATTTAGCCTTCATCCACAAAAATACTCACTTACACACAATGGTTCCTTTGATTTTTATCTAACTGATCAGCAATTCCTCCGGTTCAACATGTCGTTCGTGATTTTTACACGCCAAGTTGATGATGATTTGTTTCTATTTCTTGCGAACCAGAAGATCGATCTATAGCACGTTTATGGACCAAAGTTTTCGATCACAACACGGCGGGGTGTCCATTCAAGCGAACTTCGCACTTCTGTTCTTTTTCTCCGTTTGATTGGGGGTTCCTCTAGCAGCTATCCGCTTGTCATTTCTCTCTCGTTAAACCGATTTTCTTCACTGACGGCTCGTTCGATCTCTTGTGTTATCCATGCTTCATTCGATGCGGTCTTTGACCATATCCCACGAATGCACTGAGGTATACCACCGAACCCCGGAATAACTATGTCCTCCACTTTTAATCAATCACAATTCCAATATGAGTGAGCAGATGATGACGTTCTTCATAAGCGAAAGTCCACATATGGGTGTGATGGTGAGAAACAGATAGTGCCCAATCTCCTTCGTTCTAGCGGAAGATCAAAGTGTCATAATGTCCACACAGATTGTCTCATCAGTGATAATCTCCCTTATGCCCGTGGCTACAATGTGCATTCTAAGTTTTTTCGAACAAATAATCGCTTGCACCCCTGTGAAGCTCCAAGCTCAGAACATATCAGTCTTTCATCATTCTTGCCCAATCAGTATCAAAATGCATATGTGCAAGGCTGATGTGTGGGAGTCACTAAGCCGACTGTTGTGCCTGAGAGTGACAAATAACGAAAAATCGGCTGACGTGGCAGGAGAGGACTGGAACGATCCGATGTGTCCTTAGCCTGATTGTTGATCGACAAAACATTCAGTTATATGGATTCAGGGCATGACGACAAATTAGTAAAACGAACACCTTCGACATGAGTGCATATCAGTTTGGGGTAGACAGTTTCAGTACGACGGCAACGAGGTTGATTCCGTTAACACCTTCCGCCAACAGAAAGTTGATGTGTGATGCCGGATTAACAATGCTTTGGGAAACGTCTTCTTCGGTTGCATTTGCGTATTGGGACTATAAACCAAGTGGTGGGGTCAACTAAATGCGCTGTTACCATTAAGGGTTTCGAGAACGAAACGCCGGTCTCCAGTTCGGGCGTTAGTATGCCGAATCCCGTTGAGTCATCGTCTGAACTAGCCACTTAGAATATATTCCGTCCTTCACTGTCGCAAGTTTCCGTCCGTTCTAATAATGCATGCTTTACCATAACTGCAAGTGAACCGGTAAATGAAACCTGAGGCAAAGTTTCTCGAAAATGAACCATTATACCAGTGGAGAATGATAATGCGAGTATAAAGTAACACACTCAATTCCGCTGACTTATAATTTATCAAGTTCAAGGCGAAGGCTAACTTCGCCGTGAGTTACACCCTTGACTGATAACCATGGTAATCGGAATCGGGTGAGAAGTAACTATCCATAAGTCTGCCGACTAGCGTCTACGGAGTATGTGAATTGTGTTCTCAAGGTAGCTTGCGTCAACTAGGTGATGACCGTTAATATCGGGTTAGGGAATTCTTGACCTGACAATGCCACAAGCATTCAGCCTGTGTTCCAGGGCAGCCAAAAAGAAGGTGGCGGCATTCGTTTTCTGATTGACTTGTAACAGTGACCGAAACCAAAGGTCACTTGCACGTAACCGTCAACACAAGTTGTGGGTGTGGAAACATTTGTGTTCCGGCTGGTCAGTGCTGATTAACAATTTCGTAAGTTAGTACGAAGGTGAAACCCTTGTCTTGAAGACAAAAGTAGAGTTAGGCGGCGCATCTTCTAACGAAACAGCCAAGGCACATCATGCCATATCGATTGAGTGACCCCGTTCGGGTGGTATGGTTGTGGGTGATGTTATAGTTTCACTCAGCCAATCAGGTTGCAGCCATGCGGTCGAATCCCTGTGCGCTATCTCCACTGTGTTTTCTCGCATTTGCTTTTAGATGCCCCCTGTAAAGTGATTTGTTCTAACGTACTAACTGCCATATATGACCGTTCCATTAGCTTCGCTCTGCGTCTGACTGCGATGTTTGATCGTCTCGCTTGATTTGCTCTGCGTCTTATCGGTCATGTATGGTAATCGTTTCGCTTTATATATATATAGAACACTTGTGGTTGAATTCTGGTTCGGTTTTCCAATAGGCGGTGTTATCACTTTTGTTCTCCTTCTCGGTTTTGGTTCAAATGATTTAGTGCCTAGTAAAAGACACTACTCAACGGAGAAAGTAGTGATAAGACCTAAGCTA
>JTDE01001873.1:84409-116553 GCA_014338405.1 Paragonimus skrjabini miyazakii | reverse complement strand
TCATCATCATCATCATCATCATAGACAGCAATACATCAGTGGTTCACACTGATGCTTAACTGCCACACAACCATGAAGAAGAAGAAACAAACCCTGTTTAGGAAAAGAGAAGGAAAAAGAGGGAGGGGAGGGGACCTAACCACTAAAACAGAGCTACATCTACATTCAAACATACAACATCAAGGCGCCTACACCTTGCAAACAAACAACCGAGCAGTTGGCACATAAAACTACCGGCACTACT
The DNA here is from genome assembly GCA_014338405.1 of Paragonimus skrjabini miyazakii. Lineage (NCBI taxonomy): Eukaryota > Metazoa > Platyhelminthes > Trematoda > Plagiorchiida > Troglotrematidae > Paragonimus > Paragonimus skrjabini miyazakii. Next base: position 116,309 of record JTDE01001873.1, on the reverse strand, counting down.
CAACCAGAAGTCTGACTAGTGGTTTCTGAAAGCTTTCGTCTCCGGATTATCCTCGTCTTCTGGCGAACATTCTCCTGATAGAAGGTGGTCAATCACTGCCTGGACTGTCGTATCCATCCTCTGCACCGTTTGCAACCTTCCAGGATCGCTCTCCAGTTCAATACTACTAGCTCCGATCATGTCCTTGTGAACTATATCCATGTGTTACGTTCGAGACAGCAAATTGGGAGCATAGTTCTCTTTTCCAGCTACATGGTGAATCGTGAAGTCGTACTCTTGTAATCGTAATGCCCAGCGAGCCAGCTTTCCTCGGGGGTCCTTCGCCGACTTAATCCACTCCAACGGCTTGTGGCCAGTCTCCACATGGAAACGTCGGTCGAGCAAGTACGGCCTCAACTTATCCAATGCCCATACGATCGCCAAACATTCCTTCTATGTCATTTAGTAGTTTCGTTCAGCAAGAGTTTGTACCCTACCGGTATATTCTACAATACCGCCTTCCTGATTCAGTACAGCCCCGATTCCCACACCGCTCGCATCCGTCGCAACAACGAAGCTCTGTCCAGTCACTGGCAATTTCAGAGTCAGCTGTCCCTCCTTCATCAATTGTTGGATCTTGACGAACGCTTGATTGGACTTATCTGTCTACTGGAATCGATAATTGTTCTCGAGAATTTCGTACAATAGGCAGGCCAGTTCATTGAATTTTTTGATGAAGCGACTATAGAACCCGACGCGACCGAGAAATTGTCGCAACGTCCTCTTCGATGTTGGCACCGGAATGGCCTAGATCGTAAGCAGTTTCTTTGGAATTGGTTGGACCTCACCCTGATTAACCTTGTGATCGAGTAGTAATGCCGTTCGTTTCGCCAATTGAGACTATGAACTGTTGATTCGTTGGCCGGCTTGTTCAATCTTCTCCAGCACAGCTGTTCCGTCTCATTTCCACTGTAGATGACTATATCGTCTTCATAAACAACAGTATTGTTCAGTTCTTCCAACACCTTCACCATCAGTCATCTGAAAGTGAAATGGGTGCCTGACAATCCGAACGGCATACGTTTGAAGCGATATTGCTTTTCTCCCACTGTGAACGCAGTTTTATCTTGGTCCGATTGCTTGATTGGAACCTGCTAATGTCTAGACCGCAGGTCTAGCACTGTAAATATCTTGGCGTTCTGTAGCTTAACTAAAATCTTTGCCACCGCTGCGACTGCCACCATTTTATTGACAGTAATCTCGTTGAGTCTTCTGAAGTCGACACAAAATCGAACTTTCCAATTGGGCTTCCCCAGCAACAAGACGAGAGAATTGAACGGGCTATCAGCCTCCTCAATGATTTCCTCCTTCAGCATGTCTTTCACTTGTCGCTGGATTTCCGGCTGCAGATGAACCAGAGTTCTTCTGAGGTCAAAAGGTCGAAATCAGTCTGAAGATTTCATGTTCAATCCAGTCACAGTAGCCATAGGGGTCTTGATCCGTAGTTAACAACTTTCGAATTTTGCATATCACTTCATTCAGCAACCGACTTTCACAGGCTGGTATTGCTCCGGGTGCGTTCGCTTCAAGTTGTCCAAGCTGGGGTTTGCGTTTTCTCATTACTGAAGCCACGCCATGCTTCGTTGCGAGTGCGTCATGCTTCGAATCAATCACGGTCTCAGCGCGGTCAAGAAAATCCGCTCCCAATATAGTCTGTCGTGCGTCGGGGGAAACGACGAAAGGTTGTTTGACCACGTGAACATCGATTCGGACATCATATACTGCCAGGCCATTAACTTCGAGAGTAAAACCACCGACTGTTCGCACGTCCATCACACAAGGCTAAACAATATTTCCTGGCCTCAGTCCAATCAATGAACTCGTGGCCCCAGGGTTAATCAGACAGCACTCCGAGTTACCACTGACTTCTATCCTAGCCTGAACTGCCGTCTTATCAACCGTCCCTATCATCGGATCACTCTTCCACGATCACTATTCTCGTTGACTGAACCGATATCCTAGGGTCTGAGGACTCGCGACCAAACTACCGAGTCGCACCCAACTTGCGCGTGCAAGTCATTAAGAATGAACAGTCGGTTACAGTTGCATCGTAAATCAAGTCAGGCAGTCGTAACGAGCATAAACAACATTCCAGATTATTCGCTGAATGTGCTGTTGATCCACAACGGAAACATTTTCCGAGAGGTTGAAAAGCAGCTGACGGCTCCAAATTTTTGACCATTGATACACACTGTTGCGACTTTGGGAACAATTCACATTGCGGTCGAAATTGTTCTTTAATACGGGCCATTTCGTAGCGAAAAGAAGTCCAATAAATCACAGTCTTTATTGTCCAACACGCTAGTCACCATGTCATACGCTCGCTCGCGATTTTGAATCACAATTCCAGTCCACACCACACACACACACCCGGTTTCTGCTCACACGTCGTGTGCACTTCTGCCCAGTTTGCGTGTGTGATCAGCGCCTTCTATCGAGGGGCTTTCCACCTGCAATTCTTCGTCCGTTGGTCCGATTCCGTCGACCGATTGCTCGCCGGTTGCTCGTGTTGTCCGCCATCTATCCACTGTGGGATTTGACCGTATTCCACGACGGTGTCGAGATATTCCTCTGAGTGTTGGAATAATCACGCCTCCGATGTGGTCGTCCATTCTATTTTGCCTGACATGTCTTCCCCGTTGGTCCGATCCGGTCAAGCGATGACTCATTCGATCGCCCCTGTTGTCCGCCATTCGATCGTTGAGCGTTTTTGAACGTGCCTCACCGTCTCGTTGAGTTATTCCGCCGAGTGTTGGAATACTCGCACCTCCAGCCTGATAATCCACCATAATTTCACAGGCCTTTCTGCCAGGATAATTTGGATGCATCCTCAGTCAAGAGAGATTCACGATTTTTCCGTTTCGTATTCCAAAGATAAACTGTTGCATGAGCATACAGTCTTCAATTTTCTTAGTAGGTATTTCAGAATACTCACACGGACAGATGGTTCTTATGAGTCGAGAAACGAATCCTTCCAGTGGTTCTCCAGTTTGTTGACTGATGCGGGAAAAGTAAACGTGGAAGCGTATACGTTGGTAACGGCCCCTAGTACGTTGTCAGTAGTGTTTATAGCATCCTCTAGAGTGGTCTTATGACGCAGAGAATGAATATCAAATTGATTGTGAAGAAGTTTTAGTTTAGTTGGCTCAGTCAGGTCCAACGAAGGATTTAACACATTGTGCAAGTCCAAGTAATCCGTAAACGTCATTTCCAAGTAATCCACGAATCTGGCGTTGGAAATATTGTTGGATCCATCCTAAATGTTGCAGATGCATTCATTAAAGTGAGCATTGCACGCGACGCCATTTGTTGTAACGTAAATCAGAACGCAAGGGAGTCGTAACGATCGTAAACAGTATAAATGCAATCTGACCAACCGACAACACGTGACAGTAAGCCAGTGAGCGAGTTAGAATTAAATCAATCACAGTCGCGATATGTCACGCGAGTGTTAGTGGCCAATCAAATACGAGGTGAACGTTATTTCATTGTAATGGATGTACACACCCAACACACCCCACTCCCCATACGGCAATCAGACGGAGGTTATTTCTATGTCAATACTACAGTGAGGCATGCGCACGCAAAATACTGTTTACTCAAAGACCCAAAAGTGACAATTTGCCTTCAATGAAATGAAAATACTCATTCCAACTAAACATGCATGTCTACCGCCTGTGCATTCCTGGGCGGGTCTGTTGGTAAACTGACACAAATAGCATTAGAAAGCTGTTACGCATTACCAGGTGATGCGGAATAATGAGTGAGTTGAGACCCGAAACAAAACGGTACAATGTGCTAATATGGAGCCATCATGATGCATCACGGTCTGGTGTTAAACACAAGACACATATGCTGTACGACTTCATTGTTTGCCTGGATCGGGGTGCAGTCCTTGACAAGAACGGTGAACTAATTTAGTGGGTTGACAGCTCTGTCAGTCCCTTCGTACTAACAAACCTAAAACGAGATGATGCGCATTTTTGGAAGAAGAACGGTATCTGCAACAGAAACGAATAATAGATACCTGAGATGTCAGTTGTCTGGCTTACTAATCCGAAAGAATTACCAATCTGGTAGTCAACGTGCGTGAAATTGCGAAAAATGAACAATGGTATTTTATAGCAGTTCTGCAAAAACAAACAGTCACCAATATGTCACGAATGTTCATTCCAACTATAAAGAACTCTACCATCTGACAATAAGTACGGTTGACCTAGAAGAACGATACTCATTGGGAGCTCGAAAAGTCGTTCAAACATAGACAGTGAGAGTTTTATATTACATCCGTTTCTGTGAAGATAGACAAAACGGGAATTGAAGAATCATAGTTGTCTCAATGTTAGTTAACATTACATTTTCACACCAAACACACATGAACTTAACTGCGACGTTCTAGATTGACATAACAGATCAATACACTTGCAGGCCTTCACCATGAAACGAGAGAAAGAACCAAATTTGTCTTAGCAGTTAAACAGTGTAACCTTGAATAGAGCTGTCACAACTTTTCACACAAACGACTAACTCACAGTTACGGCAAGTAGCACGGCAACAAACATACTTTATACCGTCATAATCCGCTCTGCATAATTGCAATAGTCGTAAGGTCGCTGACTAACCGGAATAATGTGTGTGTGTGTGTGTGTGCACGCATGTGTGCGTGCGTGCGTGCCACCCACGTCAGTATTGACCAACTGCTCGCCTGGTTGCATCTGTGAGCACGTTATTTTCCTACTTGCTTGACCAATAATGTGATTGCTTACTCAAGAAGATCGATGCGTGCATTGATTCATACTCTTGCTTCACTTTGCGTCTACGCTTGTGTGTGACTTTTACTCGGGCTTAGTCTACTCGTCACAATACACGAGCTAATTTGCGAACTGCCTTTGGCCACTTACGAGACATAGTAGGCACCATATTGGTTTGAATGTGACCATGCCCGACGTGAATGGTTTGCCCTAACCAGTGTTGTGGGCCAAGAATGCGGATTGCACAAGTATCGTTAGCTCTGGAAGTCAGTACATAGGGTACACGTTTAACACCACAAAAAACAAACGAACACAAACTCATTTGCATATAACATTGATCCAAGGAGGTAACGGTTGTTACGGTTGCGAATATCCCAGTTCCTGTATGGAAAGGAAACCATTTCATGCCTAAATGCACATAAATGTTGGTTCTTGTATTTTTCCCGCGTTTACTTCAATACCCAAATACAAGCTCAGGCCCCACCATTGAGCGTTAATGTGAGTAGCATGAGACGATTGCTCGTCCTCATTGTACTAGTGCGTTGCACTGTGCTCTCTCAAGATAAATATATTTCCGGTGTCATAGAATATCTTCTTAATCGCATCCATCACTTACTATTCCACACTCTTACTGATTTCCTATATGGCTCATGAAGTGATTGGCGAATCCCAATGGCGGATTTTAAATCTGGATTCAATATAATGTTCCTGAACTTCAGTATTTACCCGAATATGCTTGCTGGACCTCGGTCAGCCAATCAGATTGCTTATAGAGTATCTAGAAAGCATTGACCTTGTATTCCATCTTTAAGGTAAGGCTTTACTTAAAAATACATCACCGTACTATGGTAACATCAGACAAAACGAGTAGATTTGTTTCTCGAACTCTTTCTTTTGGTGTCTTGGACTGGGAATTTTGGGGATCGGGAATCCGGGCATTCTGATGGTGAGAATTTGTTGTGAAACAGTTACGAGACGGTTTAGCTGATACAACTATCTATGCCCATAGCTGCCGGCAGTTATTAGCCTCGTTTATTGCAGTTTCTCCCGTTTAACATAGCCTGATAGGAACGTTCGGACAGTCTGTTCCACAGCGGTTAATCTGATACGGTACCGACTCGCGTTCCCCTGACAGCATCTTACGGTGGTCCGGACTCGAAACACGAACATTGAGTAGCGATGACACTCCTAGAACAGCTTGATTTTTGTTGCTATTTTGTCGCACGATTTGACACCTCCTGATGAGGCATGTTTGTTTAGCTCAGTTGTATACCTTATTTCCGTTAGTGTAGAAATCCTTCACTTTTCCGTCCCGCGCGCTATACGCAGGACGCTTGCTGGCTGTACATTTTCTCGCTTCTCGGTGGGGGCAATACATAGATTACCGCCCTGTTTGTTGTCTTCTGAATTATTGCCATTGGGTAACTCATCGAATCTGGAGTGAGCCTTTGAGGGACCGTCCCCACACGTTTAAAACAAAACGTTTTATGTCGTTTATCGCTGAACACAGTGAACTGTCTGTTCTGAAAAATGGTATGTCAGTAAAGTGACGTTCAAGGATACTTAATTTCATGTTGTATGAAGTAATTATTCTTTATAACAAAGTGGGTTTGACTGGAAAAGAATTGTTATAGTTGGAATTAAACGATCAACGCTGCTGACGTAAAATCTTGCGTGACACTTTTTAGACGTAATAAAATATTCAGTTCCTTTGCTGAAGACCACCTCCGAAGGTGACCCTTATAAATGCTGTATAAAAATGTAAACGGGTCCACACAACGTAACTAGCACATAATCATATCCAAACAGTTCATTCCTGAGAGCGAATAAGGTGATATTCACCCGAGTACGGAGTTAACCACCTCATTTTAGTAACGGTCTCTACTATACAGAGTGCGGAGAAAATCACAACATATATGCTGCACTCCGCAAAGTCCCCGTTAACAGTCTAACCCCATCAGGAGGCCTTTAGTTCAGCCGACCAGCGTAGCTAACATTTATAACTATAATGTATCATCTCAAATGAAAATAGCTATCATAAACAGTTACAAGGACTGGTAGCAGCATCTAAAACAGGAATAAAGAAACAGAAGGAAGACGGACGAAAGAAAATTGAACCGAAGCACACAGAAATACGCGACAGCAGTGCAGACTTCGAAATTTCGCTATAACTGAGAGCATTTTCGACTAATGTTGTTCATTGGTTTTCGGACCGCACCTAGAAAGCCGGAAACATCCTACTGACGCAAAATTCCATGGCAGAGGTTACTTGATCTGAACCCAACTCATAGGTTGGCTACCCCGCCGTCGTTCCAGCCCAACACACCGCCTACGAGCACAGTAAGGCATGGTAAGCGGTCAAGTTGTCACCTTTCACCTTCTAAACGCCGCCTTCAGACTGGGATGTATCCAAGTTTACTTTTACTTCAAGCAGTACGTTTGAAGCTGCGGATCACTTAACCCAACGTTATCATTGCAAAACTTTGTGATCAGTGGTGCCGCAAGTGAAACTGAGTTTTATTTGCAATTTATATTTGCAAGGCGAAGAGCCTGTGAGGTATATCATGTTCTGTGGTTTGCAAAGTTGGCCTGTCTGTAGTGAGAATTTGAAAACAAGTGCAAGGTTTTATTATAGTTGCCTCCGTTAATTAGCTCATATCAAGTGTGAGAATAGTGAACAATATAGTCGTCCACAAGCCTACATACAAAAGCTCTGGATAGGCAGCCGTTTGGTCGAACAATAAAAATGCACGCCTTGTGTTGACTGCATTACAGATACGATGTCAGCTGAACGTTTACTGCATGGAGTATTACAAAGAAACAAAACTATGAAAGATTTCATAAAACCACTAGGCTGAACAAGAGTAACCAAGATGTATGTGAACCTCGACCTTTCCGCTGAGCTAAATATCAGCTGTTACAGCGACAACTCACATCGACGGTGGCATTCTGCAATAAAATGTTGGGTCCTTAACTCAAATATGCTACTCTCCAATTATTATTTGTGTTCTCTACGTATCTTCTTTATCATTATTGCGGAGAACGGTGCCTAAGTTAGAATGTCATTTATGAAACCTCAACGTTGTATTTATATATACGTACATTTCTGAAGTATGGTTGAGAAGTACGACGATTTTTAACAGACATGTAAGACGCTGTAAAAATATGGCTTATGTATTATTGACAAAGGCAACAACTCCCTCGAACTTCTTTGGTGTCTTCGTTTCGGGTTACGGTGAGCCAACGTAACATGAGGTAGCAGAACTCTAGCCAGCGTAAGAATCAGAAGGATTCTTATATGAGGTACGCGGTGCCTTTATCTCTTTTGTTAACTGTGGTTACTGTAACCAAACAATACTGAAATAAAACCACCCAAGTGAAAGGTATTCCGTTTTCCACATGAGCTGAGTCGAAGCATTAGCAGATAATGACAGGACAATTCGGGTTAGTATTTTAGAGACGTTTGAGAATCATGATGCAGTTGTGAACATTGATTTCGACAAACGGTTGTAAGTTGGTAGACCAGAAAATAAATTGAGAAGGATTTGGGGGCGACATATCAGAAGTGGAGCATCAGTCAAACCGCCTTCCAAAGTTAACTGTCCAACAAGCTAACCTTCTGGAATAAGTACGAAAGAATGTCATTCACTTCTTTAGCAGTCCTGTTGGGGAACACGGGTCTAGATTCATTCTTGCGATTCGACGCTGTTCGTTTCCCGACTTTGCGAGTATACCAAGAAACTTAACAAATGAATGTTGAGGCATAGCTGTCTAGCTGTGAAATAGACCACTAGACATCGGCGTCCGAAGAGTTGATTACCTCGCTCGTGACAAAGATCGAACCTCGACTGTCTTTTCAGTGTACAGTTCACCATCCCCTTAGGATTATAATTCGGCCTACCCTTGATCCACCTCTTGCTTTACATGTTGCGGCCATCACTAAACGTTACAGTCAAACCGACCTTTCTTGACGGGTCTTACCATTTATTTTCCTTGAACCAGTCTTACCGTTAAACGGGCACTTCGACAAAGACTTTAATATTCAGTGGTGAAGGTTCGGAGATTTAGGTTATTTCAAAATTGAACACCACTAAAACTGAATCACAGCCTTCGCAATCAGATAAGCTTTCGACTAGCCCAATTTGAGAGGAAGCACTAGACTAGAGTTTCGCTCTTATTAGAGCTTATCAGTAGTGCATATCCTTGTCCGGATCGGAGTTTACACTCTGATTCTCGTGATTGTGAGACTGGCGTGTTAACCACAATGCCAGCAACCTCATAATAGGTATGACCGAATAAACAAATCCAAACACACAACCACAACCTTGTATGAATAGTTTTCAACTTGCCAGATAACTTCGAAAGGATAATGAACAAAATCATCCTGTTTTATCCAATTGATAACCCCGTGATCAGGACTTCTCAGTTAGGTTGAAGTTACTGTCTTCATTGAACCAACTGAGCATGGTTTGAATCAGTAGTGAAGGTTTGGCCATTTAGGTTATTTCAAAAATGGACACCACCAACACTTGATCGCAGCCTTCGCATTCAGATAAGACTTTTGGGTAGCCCACTTCGAAAGGAAGCACTAGACTCGAGTTTGGTTTATTGATAGATATTCAGCATCACACGCTTTTAGACAGCCTGACTTCCTTGAGTGCTAAGGACAAATTAACCAACATGAATTCCATCGGAATCCATATGGCAGTACCCAAGCCCTCAAAATATTCTCAGCTGATCCAACAATACCCGCAGCTCATCAGTCCGTCGTATCACTCGCATTCTTTGAAACACGACGTGACACTTACCATTGTGATCAAAGGAGAACCAGTGACCGCTCGCCCCAGACGTCTTCCTCCCGAAAGGCTGAAAATTGCTAAAGCGGAACTTGACCACATGCTTCAGCTTGGTATTATCCGCCCATTCCAGAGCGCATGGTCCTCCCCCTTACATTTGGTCCCCAAGAATACACCAGGCGATTGGAGACCATGCGGTGATTTTCGAGCAATCAACAATGCTACCTTACCCGATCGTTATCCCATTTCCCACACATGACTTTTTTCCGACTCTACATTCTAAGCGCGTTTGTTTCCAAAATCGACTTGGTGCGTGCATACTACCAAATCCCCGTCGCTGAAGAAGACATTCCAAAGACTGCGATAACAACTCCATTCGGTTTATACGAGTTCCTTAGAATGCCCTTCGGCCTTCGAAATGCAGCTCAAACATTCCAGCGTTTTATGGATCAAGTTGTCCGTGGTCTAGATTTTGTCTTTGTTTACCTTGACGATTTTTGGTCACCAGCCGTTCTCCCGAAGAACACGCAACACATCTTCGTGTTGTACTGGAACGTCTGAATGAATACGGGATCTCCATCAATTTACCAAAATGCGTTTTCGGCGTCTCGTCCCCCGAATTTCTTGGACATTTTGTAGACGTAAGTGGCATCAAACACTTGAACACCAATGTGCAAGCGTTGCAAGAATATCCCACTCCGGATTCCATCAAAAAACATCAACGTTTCATTGGAATCGTTAATTATTACCGTCGCTTTATCCCTCATTGCTCACAGTTCCTGATGCCCCTAACCGATCTGCTCCGTGATTCTAAAAAGGGCGTTATTTTAAGCCCTGAGGCGCTACATGCGTTCAGCGACGTAAAAAAAGCACTCAGCGACGCAACGACCCTCACTCATTTCAATCCGGAGCCGACCGCTCATCTGGTTCTCTCAACTGATGCGTCTAATCATGCTATTGGTGCAGTGATCCAGCAATGCGTCGGCGACGATTTACGACCAATGTCGTTTTAGTCCCGGAAGGTATCACCCGCGCAAGCTAGTTATAGCACCTTTGGTCGTGAGCTCCTTGCTATCTATTTGTCCATTAGACATTTTCGTCAACTGTTAGAAGGAAGGAATTTCACCGTTTTAACAGACCGTAAACCTTTAATCTACGCCTTCAACGCGAGTCAAGACAAATATTCCCCGCGCGAAATTCGGCACCTTAATTTTATAGCGCAGTTCACAACGGATATCCGACACATTGACGGAAACTCCAATGTGGTTACTGATCCATTCTCCAGACTACATGCCAACGCTGTTTCTAGCATGTGTGACGTAAGTCCAGAGAAAATAGCTGAAACTCAAAGGTCAGATCCCGATTTTCCATCCATTTGCATCTCACCTTTCCAGTGTTCATGTATCCCTTTACCTTCCTTCGAGTCCACTATTGTGTGTGATGCTTCCACAGGCATCCCACGTCCAATCTTACCTACTTCCCTTCGTCGACCCATTTTTCTCTATTTGCACCCTTTGTCCCATCCTGGTGTCCACGCCACACTCAACCTAATTGCTGCCCGTTATGTTTGACCCAATATGAACAAAGGTGTATGCTGGTGGTCAAAATCATGCCTTCATTACCAGAGAAGCAGGATACATCGCCAAACCATCAACTTCCCTGGAAATTTTTACACTCCAGACGTACGTTTTTCTCACGTTCATGTTGACCTGGTTGGCCCATTACCCTATCAAACGAAAAAACGTTCCTGTTTACGTGCATCGACAGATTTACACGATGACCTGTTGCCGTTTCCCTTGGCGATATTTCGTCCGAGACAGTCACCAAAACGTTCCTCGAATATTGGATTGCCAATTTTGGCGTCCCGTTGTTCGTCACTACAGACCGAGGTTCGCAATTCCAATCAGCCCTCTTCCGCGACTTGACTCATCTGTTGGGTTGTGACCACATCAGGACGACTGCATACCATCCTGCTGCTAATGGGATCGTTGAACGATTTCACCGACAGATGAAAGCATCGTTCCTGGCGCAGTCGACACATAGTTAGACAGAGCTCTACCACTCACGTTACTGAGCATCAGATCCGTCCAGAAGGAAGGTATATAATGTTCCACCGCTGAATTAGTCTACGTAACGATACTACGCCTCCTAGGTGATCTTTTCAACCAAAACACACAAGCTGTAATAGATCTGACGAACTACTCGCTCCGTCACAAATCAAATATGGAAACACTCCGCGCCACTCTGACCCGACACCATTCTTGGCCCCAACAACTTAACAAGGACGTGATGACCTGCACTCACGGTTTCGTTCGTAGTGACGCAGTTCGGCGCTCACTTCGACCACCTTAAGATGGTCCGTTTAAGGTGATCTCACAAACGAACAAGGTCTTCACTATTGAACGTCCCTGAAAGCACGTTACTGTGAGTAGTGATCGACTCAAACCTGCCTACATTGGCACGCATCAGGAATCTCTCTCCCAATCATTTACTCATGTTGCCGAACCACAGAACCCTGAAGCATTCATCCCTTCCACTCCCCACATATTCGACTTTTCATCCACAAACGACAGTGATGACAAAAGAGCACCCTCTCCCCGTCTGTCTACCGAACAGACTCATACAACATCAACACCCATTCCTCATCCGTCTCCACTACGTCTGACTACGTGTTCCGGTAGGCATGTCACTTTACCAGCCCGTTTTTGTTGATAATTTTCATGCCACTCATTCTTGCTTATCAGACAATAATCGAGCATTCATCTTAAGCAAATGTTCTGGAGGGAAAGTACTGTAGAAATTTCCTTATTTTTGTTTACAAACGATGCTTTATTTCTGTACAACAACCTTTTGTATCACCTTTGCATGTTGTTCAAATTGATAAAAGTGACTTTGCAATACAATACCAATTTCGTGCACATCGGTCTGCTTTTCTCTCTGTTGCGCAGTCGTTTAGCGATACTACACGGATTTATCATCCAATTTTTTTAGCTCTGTTGTACTACGAATATCGTCGCATCCCGGATCGCGCTTCAGCAGTCCACGGCAACTCTGTAATATTCCCCACTTCAGGATACTGGTAATTTGGAATATTGTGGTGGTCATCTCGAACACTCGTGAACACTTTCCTATGAGTCAGATCTTTTTGATTACCGTAACTTGCTAGATCCTAGTAACTATTTTGATTCATACCTTCATCTTGTTATCACCGACAGACTAGTGAGGTACGCTCCTATTTACCTAGTCTACTCAGTAACTAGTATTGACCACTACATACTCTCTATTCAATCCCTTTCGAAAATAAGCAATAGACTCGCGTTTCGCTCTTGTTAGGGCTCGTCAATAGTGTATCCTCTTGCCAAGGCTGGGACTAGAACTCCGCTCTCTTCAGGCGACCATGTTAATTACTGAATCATTGATCTCACATTGAGCGATTAGCTGTAACAACGTAGTATGCGTGGAATGAAGCGGCATCACCAAAACAAACGGATTAAGTACAGTGACAATGAATACGTTCTGACAAATGTAGAAGTCCATTCGAATTTCAAAATGGAACGGCAAATTCCACGTAAGGTAAAGATCTATTTGTCTATCAAACACACCGGTATATACTGCACAATTTTTGTCGGGGAAGTCACCAATTCCTCGAAAATATTGTTTTGTAATAGACCTAACAAAGTACGGTTGTACGTGATCTTCACAGTTGACATGACCATGTACTTCTTCGACCTTCACGAGCGTTCTCAACCATCATGTCAATTTTTATTCTCATCTCGACTACACAGCTTCATTGCACTGTCTGGACGTTCGTCTGGTCCATTCTATTTGATCTTGCGACAAACCCTACGGCCTATGAGCGTTGAACAGATAGCGGAACAGCGGTTAATGAGAACGCTCATCCAATATGATTATTACTAAGCCACCGATGATTAGTACCTCCACCCATTAGAACTTTGGACAAGACCGGAACATATTACCCGTTGTTATGAAGCATGTGCTTCGCAATTTTGCACATCCGCTTCAGACTATTCAAATGTTTATCCTCCGATGAAATGACGACTAAGCTAGTTAACAAATTCGCTTCTCTCACCCAACAAAATCTATTGTATGCATGAACAAGAAAATCAATCATATCCTGTTAGTCCTTAATAGGGCTTTCGTCATTCACATATAAACTTGACATTTACGGCAGTATTCCCATATCTTTGTCTTCCATCGCTTGCACACAGAATCGTTGAGTGTGGCAGACACAATGGGCGCGCTGTTCCCGCGTAAAGTCCTTCATAGCAGAATGGACTACTTGTTTGTCGGTGGTATCATATCTACTCTTTCAGTGTTCCTAATTATTCCATGTTAAAATAATACTCATCATTGTTTCTCTCTCAATACGGACGAGAATTTTTATATTTATGAATTGTCTAACAAATGTTTACTATTTGATGAACACAAACAAAAGCTCGCTAGGGGTTTATTTTAATTTTATGCAAACCTACGAATCCAAGTGTTTGTTAACAGCCCTGTTCAATGCGTGGTGAAAAAATCGATCCAGTCAGTGATATTATGACTCACAACTGAATGCAAGACTGCTTAAATCAGTTTGTTGTTGGTGGTAATGCATCAGAAAATGTGTGGTATTTGTATTTGAGACAATAGCAGAGCTAATTCTGTGCGAGACACTCATTTCCTCAAGCTACCGATATTTCCCAGGGAAAAGAATTGCTGAGATATTAATTGTTTTTCAGACCGGTATTCATGAAATAATTTCACGTTAGAGTTCAGTTTTGACTAGTGTCTTAATTTGCTCCAGAAATTTGAAAGCAATTTCTTCCGTTTCATTCCACTTTTCTACGAGAATCTGTGAGCCATGTCGTGATCACCGTTTCAAATGAAGTGAACACACAAATGACCAAGAAACAGAATAGGATGACGATCTGCTAATGATAACAGAAATTCAAATCATGTGAAACAAAGTGAAAGGGAAAATTACGTACCACACGCCGCCAACGCAACCCACGTTCAACAAGTGCAAGGCATGCCAGATTTCCAGTGCATTTTTAACCTTGTCCAATGACAAAAACGGTTAGACACAATCAATTTTAGCGAAACATTTGCATGCTACAAACTAAAAGCAGTAGGAGAGTGTAAATAAAATTGTGTCGAATAATAACTAACCTTAGCGCGAAAACCAATGTACGTGGAATGCTGACAAGAGATCATATTGAGGCCTTAAAGAACCTACAGAAGGATGACAACATCTTGATTACTAGACCTGATAAAGGCGCGGGGAAAGTGCTGTTAGATAAACAAGCGTACCTAAACAAGATGAACGATATACTAAGGGATGATGCCGTATTTCGAAGAATGGAGTCTGAAAAGGACAAGACACTTACAATTGAGAAGCATATTTCTAAACTTCTGAGAAATATGAAGCAAAATGTATGGATTGACGCTTCGGTATTCGAGCGGGTGAGACCAACAGGCTCAGTTATACCAAGACTCTATGGTTTACCTAAAATTCATAAAGATGGAGTACCCCTACGCCCGATTTTAGACATGGTAAACTCACCATATCATGCACTGGCTCAATGGCTAACCGAACTTTTGGAACCACTCCGAAACAGACTAGCTCCAAATAGCCTCAAGGATACGTTTCAGTTCATTGAATCTATAGAAAACCTGACTATTAATATTAAGAAAATGTTATCATTGGACGTGTGCTCGCTGTTCACGAACGTGCCACTTAGAGAGACAATTGATTTTATGCTTGACTACATCCACTCGAATGATATGCAATTCGGAATGCCTGATGAGCAAATCAAAGACATTCTGTTAGTTTGCACGCAGGACATACGGTTTCAGTTTGATGGGAAAATCTGTCGTCAAAAGGATGGGGTCGCAATGGGTTCGCCGCTAGGTCCTTTGCTGGCTGACATTTTCATGGGCATGATAGAACAGACAAGGCTAACAGGATTGATAGATCAGTGTGTGCTGGATATACATTATGTAGATGATATTTTTTGTATCGTCGATAACAACACTGATACTGACTGCCTGTTATCACTAGCCAACTCAGCTCACAAGATACTTCAGTTCACTATGGAAATAGGACAAGATGGAAAACTGGCTTTCCTGGATGTTGCACTATTGAAACGTCCAGATGGATCGATTCAACGAGGCATGCATAGGAAGCAGACGTGGAATGGACAATATACCCATTTTCACAGCTTTGTTCCGATGAAACAGAAACGGAACTTGGTACGCTGTTTAACAAACCGAATTTATAAAACCTGTACTGAGGACACGCTAGACAGTGAGCTGAAGCTCTTATGTGAAGCGTTTCGCGCTAACGGATATCCAGCCAAATTCCTAACTCGAAACATGCAACGAAGGGAACCACAAGACCGTGAGTTTTCTGTCGACCGGAAAGCCATCTATATGAATTTGTCTTACAGGGGCGAATTATCAAGTGTATCGCTGACCAGAAGGCTTGACATGACCCTGATGAGAACGTTCCACGCTGCACAACTAAGACTAACGTTCTCCTCTAAGCCAGCTGTACGCCTTCAACTCAAAGATGCAATGTCTAGTAGTGCCACCTCGTTTTGTATCTATTCATTCGCTTGTTCCTGTGGAGCAGGTTACATTGGTCGCACAATAAGGCGCTTGTCGGAGAGAATACGCGAGCACCATCCAGCTTGGCTGACAACCGGACAACAACGAAAGATTTCCAGCGCAATTTTGGCCCACCTAGTTGATACGGGTCACAGAGTCAGTGTGGAAGTCGCATTCAAGCCGATCTACCGTGTCACACGTGTTCACACCAGAGGTGTGAAATGTCGCATTTTGGCTGCTGCGGCGGCGATCGGAATCCGGCTGCGAAACCCTAATCTGTGTGCGCAGGTCTTTTGTTCAAGCGCTGAAGTTACCATGACCTGCCGTCGTTAGAACACTTGACACGGCACCACAGTAAACATGTCCGTAATCCCAAAATGACATTAGATTCACACTGTATTTAATTTTACAAAACCCTGACTTGACAACTGACTTCATATTTATTGTGTTGTATTTGGCCTGAAGATGATACACCGAAAACGAGCTTGTTCGCCACGTTTTGACTTTTGATGAAATCTCCAGGTATATTTGAATAACCAATAACTAAAAACTCGTAGATTCATAGACAGCACATCCAGATGAACATGGCAACTTCAACTGTCCTCAGTGGAAGTTATCGACCTGAAGTAACTACTGGCAGAAATTATATATGTGACTTCTAAGGACAAGGAAATGGAAGCTCCTTACTTGCGATGATACTCGGGATGAATTTGGTAACCTTTCGGTAACCTTACTCAACGAGGCATACCTGGCTTGGGGTTGAGTCCAGGCAATTCATACACATGTGCTTTGTGACAAAAATGCAAAAGAGAAAGAGAGTAAGTTGGATGATATACATGGCGCGTAGACTTGACTCATCGGGATAGGAAAACAGAGACTCAATGTATGTTGTCATAGCGAAAGACTCCGTGTGGAAAACAGGAGGCCAGACATATGTGATGCCGTTCACACACTAATTTCCGTTTACGGCCGCTGTCCAACAGTCGTGTATTGTGTGAATCAAGACATGATTTTCAAATATGAAAGACCAATCCTGGTAGTTCCAATGATCTTTGAGGGTGCTCTTGGCTGCCAATTGGCTGCATTCTCTATCCGTGTTCTATGTGTGAATCCAGTGTTTTTTTCGTCCCATACGTTTATTGTTCAGAGCGTATTCCAGTCTCGTTATGATCGGCAGTTGAGTAGCGTAGTTAGTTCTGTAATCTCATGCAATACAATTCATTTAAAAACGACACCGTTTGGTTATGGATTTAGAAGAGATTGTAATACCCCACTACAAGTGTGTTTAATGATCTGCAATATAATTAGTCGGTCTCAACATAGTTCAAGAGGTAATGTGAAAATTGTTGAATCACAACCATCCAAAATTACAAAATCGCGCGATCGGAATGTCTTAATACGGTACTGGTTCTGTCACGCCACGTGATCTTTCAGGTTTGCGTCTGGTATACACAAGGTTCGCTACGTCAACCCAACCGGTCCGGTGATAGACCGCTGGGAGAATTTTGAGCACTGATTAGTAGTAGGGGATTTTGGTTTTTATTCAAATTGAATATCGCAGCTCTCGCGTTACCATAGAATTCCCACCCAGTCCCTTTCGGAAATAACCACTGGACTCGAGTTTTGTTCTTGTTTAGGCTCGTCAGTAGTGCGTACCCTTGCCACGGCCTGGGTTAGAATTCCGGCCAAGCTTTCTCGAGGCAACAATGTTGACCACTGTGTCATCGATCTCACATTGGCCACGACCGAATTATCATATCTGAACGCAGAATCCTTTTCGTTTGTACGTACTGATCAGGTTGTCCGATCGTTTCGAGGGAAGACAATAACTGTCCTGTTACCTCCGATCGATAACCCCTCGACTGGGACTTCTCTCAATGTTGAAAGCGCAGAAACCATTAACTTGTTGAGCGATATTTTGATTCCTGATGATTATTAGGGGTTTCGATTTTCATGGAAATTGAACGTCACTCACACTTGATTGAACATTACTCACAAGCGAATGTGGTTGAACGTCCACATATGACATTTCAGCCGTGCCTAGTGTGAGGTCAATGGTGCAGTGGTCAACATGATTACCCCAGGAGATTGTGACCGCAGTTCTATACTTTTTTCCCTATTGATTTCTTTTTTAAGCATAGGAATGTATCCATCGCATAAAAGCCTTTCGTTTTAGGACGGTAGAATTCCTCCATGGTATTTCTCAGGATGTGGAAGTGGCTTATGATTAGTCTAGTGGAATCACGTTTGGCGGACTTTTGATTGCAACTGCACGCATCGGAAGCTACAATAAGGGAACGTCCGACGGAACACTTAAGTTGTGAAGGCCATCAGGAGGCTTAATCCAGATAGGGCACAGAGCAGGAAATAATGAATGTTGTCAGTCATCATGTGGCCTATAACACGAGTGCATTCAAGTGACCTCATAACACATGTTTTAATGTATCAAAGTCAGCCATGGATGACGGACGCAAGTACAGCCTCATCGGTCCCGATACGCGCAGACGCATTATTAAAGCTTTCGAAAGAGGCGATGATTAGCGCATGGTAGCTCGCGTAAATGGAGTCAACTGCAAGCCTGCCCATAAGTGGCTCTATGTCGACTGCATCAATTACGAGGTGCAACTCCGGGGAGGACATAGAAGTGAAATTTTGAATGAATCAGAGATCAACATGATACTGGAATGGATTTTCACGAACCCGACAATGACTTTCGCATTTTAAAAAATGCGTGCAAATGCAGAGTTTGCGGAAGAAGTATCAACAACTACAATCAGTTGATATTTGAACGAGCGGTTCATCACTGTGAAGAAGCCGTGTCAAATTCCGGTCAGCATGAATATCAGTGAGAACCGGGCGGTGCGACGGCATTTATTATCGATTGTTGGAGTGCTATACGAGCTCCAGACCGTTTGCTGGATTGATGAGACGAACTTCAGCTTGTTTTGCACAAGGTCGATTAGACTCTGTTCGAAGGGAAAAAAAGCATGCATTTCTGTCACCAACGGCAGAGGCCAAAACTTACATTTGATCGGAGCAATGGCAGAAAGTTCTATTACGACCTACACGGTGCGAAGGGGTGTGCACAACAGTCCCGACTGTAGACAATGGTTCCGTGCTCTGATGGATAAACTGAAGATCGGCGCAGCTATCGTGGTAATTTATGACAATGTCCCTTGCCATACTGATTTGGAATGCATCATTTCGAAAGATGCTTATGAGGGAGGGCTGCTATTGCGATTAGCACCGTATTCACCTATACTGAACCCCATTCAGAACGTCTGCAGCATAGTGAAGGCGAAGATGAAGCAGCAGTTGCGGGTCAACTATGATGCATTGTAAAGTGGTGATCCTGATCAAGTACTGAGCCAGCAGGAATGGCGCATGCGTATACTGGAACAAGTATTCCATTCTGCTATGAAGGACTTTACGCGGGAACAGCGCGCCCATTGTGTCTGCCACACTCAACGATTCTGTGTGCAAGCGATGGAAGACAAAGATATGGGAATACTGCCGTAAATGTCAAGTTTATATGTGAATGACGAAAGCCCTATTAAGGACTAACAGGATATGATTGATTTTCTTGTTCATGCATACAATAGATTTTGTTGGGTGAGAGATGCGAATTTGTTAACTAGCTTAGTCGTCATTTCATCGGAGGATAAACATTTGAATAGTCTGAAGCGGATGTGCAAAATTGCGAAGCACATGCTTCATAACAACGGGTAATATGTTCCGGACCAATAGCTAATATGCATTTTTGAGATCTCGCCTGTTATTCGCGTCACAATGCGTGATAGTTTGGTGCGTTATCTCCAGGTCTCTATTATTTAAAAGGGATTTCATTTTTGTTCCAAGCTGTCTTCCAATTTCGAGCATTTTAGAACAATTTATTCAACCCAGGATAGATTTTCGAACAATATACCCAATGTATTTTTTGCATATGACTTTGATGTCTTTTGATAATCTGTGCACCATAGCCTTCTAACCATTATATGCAGATGTCTGGCAACATAGTGAACATCGGAATGAAGGGGCACATGTGGAATGTTTTTAAACTGTGAAGTCTGACAGAGCAGTTGGCTGTATGAGCGCAGTTGTCCACTGGCTTTTATAGGTCAATTGCCATGATTACGTGGACGGAGGCTGGTATGCGCATAGACGATTGAGATTGTTTACACAAATGGATATTGTATCAGGAAAAATTGAGAGCGCCTGGAGAATTCACTATTCCCATCTTATGGAATGATAAATGAACTAGTTCGTATCATCGTTCTGCCTTTGGGTCTGAGTATGGTTTTAGTTAGTTCCAGAAAACACGCTCCATGTACTTCCCAAATCTCGAGTTGATCACAAGTCACTCTTTAAATAAATACATGAATTTAGTGGAGGATGCTAATAGACAGAAGTTACATTCGTACTTATACAAGTGTGAACTGCTCAATGTGAAAGTGGTTTGCATATTATGCACCAGTCATACTACTGTGAATGGGATTAGATAAAGTTAGTATGCGCTTATACAGTGAACTAGCTGCATTTTGTGCACCGAGTCTCGCAAACATGTGACCCATGAATTGCACATGACGTCATGCGCTGAATGACTGTCCCTCTCCTAAGGTTTGTCTGTCATAAGCTTGACCCTCAGAACCAAGACAATACGTAGTTGTTCACGAGACCAGGATTGGTCAGGTGAACAGAGTCGAATCTAGAAAATCGAACTTTATGATTGGATGAATGCAAATGTACAAGATCAACTTTAACTTTACGCCTCTGGACCAACAGTAAACAGAAGCAATTCTCAGCACTAAGTTAGCTTAAATCTAGCTCCACATGGTACGGCTCCCATTGTCCATCAGCCTCACTCCCATTCACATGCATTCACCTCTTGTTATCGATCACCTCGTGTCATTTACCGAATGTTTGTGGATATTCGACTCACCGGTTTTTACATTAACTTGTACGTTCTTCACAGCTGCATATGATGATGCATACCGTTCATAGATGGACCTTTCTTTGTATTCAAACCGAGTTGGCCTGCTTGTGCAGACGATCACTGCACCGGCTGTTCTTCGTGTACTGTTGGTGAGCTCCACCGTGGTTATTTACTGTCATGCCTTCGAAATTTTCCATATCAGTTGGACGATCATGTGCAATTCCGTACCCCCGTACTTTCGCTGGTCAATGTAATCCTAGTGATGTTTCGGTATTTAGGTCACGTGGTCTACCAGACCAGAAGTGGCAGTCAGCATTGTAAGACGAATTGTACCCCCATGCAAACCTGTATGGGTGGTTCAAAGCATCATCGTTTGGAATTATTCAGTCATTCTGGACAAGCAGTCTCGATATTAAACGTTCTAGACATCATTCGTCGGAGCTCAAACCATCGACAGTGTGATCAAGTAAACTTAACCGACTTTTTTAGTTGACTAGATAACACCTCGTGCATCGGCCGAGCTACCATCACCTTGCCATCTGCGCACACCCATACCATTATTGAGCTCCTCGTTATTGGGACCTCTACACGCGTACTCTTGCACTCGATTTCGTGTAGCTGAATCATGACTCACCAGTCCAGCTTCTAAACCTACATCGATTGCCAGATTTTGGTCTTTGTCGGTGAGTTTGCTGGAATTGTGCTAACTCGAATGAGTTCGTATTCAGCAAGGTTTATGTGATCAATTAGTATCGGTGAGTAACAATAACAGCAGCAACAAAATGGAAGGCGACGACGACGACGACTGCCGAAAACGGTCTCATTCACTTTGAGTGGGTGGATATTTGGTCGCTGCATATGCTAAACGGCTGAACTTGGACCATGCCTTTTCATTTCCAGCTGATACCAACTGATCGATGTGAACTACCTTCGTTTAGACGCGGTAGAACTGTTCACACTGCCTTCAAGTGACTTTAACTACAAGACCACATGCATTTGTGAAACTATTTTGTTCTGGAATTTTCGGGTATTTTCTCCATTTACATTACCGTACTGGTTACACTTACGTGTTTCTATTTTTATGCTGCTTTCCAAAAAGGCATCATATTGGCATTTAAACGATTGATCGCATAGAATACACAAATGTACAGTATAACGATGAAGTGTAAACATCTTTCTGCCTACACAACACACGGACAATAATATTGCTTCTATTAAGGATTGTCAAGACATACAGACATTCCTGGTAGCCCATTTCACTTAAGTGTCGACGGGGAATCTTCTTTCCAATATCACCGTTACTTTGCTATGTCCAATTCAAGTCAGGTTAATGCTAGACGTAACCGCTCATCGGACAGGTCCACTTCCGGGATTTGCCTGATACGCTTTCGTTGGGTACATGATATGTTCGCCATCAACACCTGTTGGTAGGTGACCAAAACGAATGTCATGTTAACCATAAACATGACTAGTCCGACAATCAACCAACCAGAAAGCAGAAACATATTGATCCAACTTAACCCGACCACAAATGGCTTGTAATAAAACTAAGCAGACGTGATAGGATAAAAGTACATCGACGATCTGCCACGGTGGGAACGCGTCCACGATAGACGGAAAGTAAGTAACAACCCGAAGGCACGTTTTTCCTACGTGACAGCCAACGCACGTAATTAGATGGCACAGAATGATTCACCGGCTAGTAGGTTGACATACAAGTTTATACCAGTACGGTTAACAGCGTTACTGGGTGATGGATTCTATTTATGTTCGAGTTAACCGATTCTAGTACTGAACAGTTACTATGACGATTCGATGTGAATCAATTGGAAAGCAACGTAACACCTATTCTATTAATGCGCTTTAGCCCACTTCGCTCCTAGAGAACCCCAGATATCTTGAAACACAGGGTTTGAATTATTCGATGTTTCAAAAGCAACATTTGCAGTTTAAGACAACCACAATGGAACTACCGTTTGTACTGCAAATACGGTGCCGGATAAAGAACCCGAAGTCCAAATCAAAGGGCTTGACAGAAAACAAGCCTCCTGAACAAGTAGGGTTAAAGAACAATCTCAACACACTGCTGTAATCACAGCGAGCCTAGTTGGCACAGGGATGTACACACACTTCAGGTCGAACCGGTCGGTCCCATCATCCTCGTGTCTTGCCACCACGGTCGATAACACCTGGCTGTTCACACATGTCTCTGTAGTCGTTTCATCTATCAAAGGATAACACTTGGTTAGGAACTGTAGTGTGATCACCTTCGACATCCCCAACATCCTAAACTCTCTGCGACGTGAGAGTTGCCTTGCCAGTACCACCGCCCCGGTTCACATTACCTTGTGAATGTAACTTTACTACAAGCCACTAGCATCAAAGCTAGTGTGTTGGCGTAGGTATCGTAGTTTTACTGTTTGCTGTGTAATGAGTCCGCGCCATCCCTACTACTGTAGGTTACATTCACTAGGGTAACAATGTTTTAGCTACTACTGTTGGGAACGCCGCTCAGCTAGTGTGACGCTTGTTTGAATTCTGAAGGTCGTCTGGAATTTCCGTTGACATTCGTCCTCTCTGGTGGCTGCCGTGCGGTTGTGCTCAAGGTTCTCTCAGGTCCAGCTCCCTAGCGTCCTTAATCATTGTGTTGAAGTCCGTTTGTGAACGGTGAGTAAATAAATAAAAAATAAATAAATAAATAAATACAGTTTGTTTGCAGATCCACCGTCTTCTCAGTGTGACTTCCGATCCGCGTTAATATAAGGCTGGGGAAAACGTGGGCGTACGAACCTCGGAACTAGTATCACGATACTGGTGAACCGGTTCATTTAATTATTTTTGCTGCCTTCTATTATTTATTGCAACCTTTTATACACGCCAGGTTCGATTTTTTCCCCCTGATTCACTATCAGCACTTATTACTACAGTTGACTTTGGGCTTGCCGGAAGCAGATGAGAAAACGAAGAATAGATTGGTGAGTGAACGGTTCACCCAGAGTTTGTCGCCGGAGTTGCAGGGGAGCGTTCGGATGGCCGGGTCTTGTGGGATCACGGACATCGAACGGCTTGTCGGAATTGCACAGCGCCAACCCGTACGGAGGCAATTCGGACGACTGGAAGTCAGGCAGGTCGAACAGAAAGTGGACCAATTGACGAAGACAGTGGAAGGTTTGAAGACGAATATGGAACCAAGAGTAGGACATGTTAGACGAGCACGTGGACAACCTCACCGCAGTCATTGTTTTGTTTGTAATGGGATGGGACGCTTTGCCCGCTAGTGCCCTAACAGACGTCTTCATCCTTGTTTTTCGGTGGTAACGGGTTATCATGGGGGCGTTCCACGGGTAAAGGTTCTGATCGAGGAAGAGCAAAAAAGTTCGATAGTAGATACGGCAGCGGGTGCGTCGATTACTGGCAGAGTACCAGGATTGCTCGTTAGGTCCGGTAATTGGCATGTAGTTACGGTCGGTGGGACGGCGTTAAAGGCGCTGGGGATTCAGAACGTTGAGATCCAGATTGGTGGTATCAGGTTACGCCATACAACGTTAGTGACTGACAATGTAGAAGAGACTATAATAGGCGCCGATCTGTTACGTCGGTTGAAGGCAATAAAGATTGTGCTTTACCGGATGCCTTTTCGCTACATTTTTCTCGAACGGACACCAACAGCGCTCAAGAAAAGCATGGGTAGGAGACCGCAGACACTCAAGTTTCTGAAAACAAGACCGAGTTAGTTGCCAAACGACTATGGCCTTCGTCGATGCAACCATTAAAAAAATAGAATGGATATACCGATTAACCACGGACAGATAGGTGGACAGATTGCTGCCCAAGTAGCAGAAATCTGTGCGGCTGTTGACAACATCTCCATCAATGCGAATTTGGGGTGGAGGTGCACAAACAGCACCTCCGCCCGGAGAAGGCTGAAAGAAAGAAAATGTCTTACCTGTGTTGATATCCAGTCCACACTTGGATGCCGCGGTCGCGAAAGTCGTGGCCAGTCGCTGTAGTTCGTCTTCGCCATGTGCAAACAGAGCGCTGTCATATGCGAACAGAAGCATGTGTGTCGTTGAAGTATAAAACCGGGTTGGAGCACCGAAACCTCAAATATTCATCAGGCGCCCATCCGTCCGGTACTCTACCTCAACGCAGTCCTTCCGAAGGTTCTGAAAAGCAACTGTTAGCATGGCAGTCAAATATACACTAAATAGGAATGGAGTCCGGATACAACCTTGCTTCACGCCAGTGACAATGTCAAAATCATCAGAGATAGATCCACACAACTGTGCCTTTGACCTCATATCTACATGCAACATTCTAATCAAACTGACGAGCTTGCCTGGACATGCAAATTTACCAAGCACCGTCCACAACGCCTCGCGGCTGACGGAAACAAATGCCTTGTTGAAGTCTACGACGAGGACATACTGGCATACTGGTTGCGTTCCAGGCACTTCTCTTGAAGCTGCCGAGCAGCGACCACCAGGTCGATCGTACTCCGATTCGCCCGGAATCCGCATTGCTCCTCAAGAACATTGGTCTCCAAGACATCCGAATTCAGCCGGTTTGGAAGGATTCTGGCAAGCACTTTGCCTGCGCTGCTCAGCAGACTGATGCCTCAATAGTTGTCAAGGCATAGCTTGTTACTCTTACCTTTGAGCAAAGGTACTAGCACAGCATCCTTGAAATCTTGTGGCGTCACCTCGTGCTCCCAGATGGTGTGCACGAGCTGCAGCAGTGCACGTTTCGTCGCCGATCCGCCACTCTTCAGGGTCTCACCTGGCAATCCATCTTCGCCTACAGCCTGTCCGTTGCGAAGTTGACCAATCGCTCCTTACATCTCTGACAAAGCCGGGGCGAGAGCAAGTGAAGATTTGACGGCCTGTTGCGACAGGCTGTTTACGATCACCCAATCAGTGGTAGCAGGACGATTTAGTAGACTACCAAAGTATTTGCGCCTGACATTCATGATGTCCTCTGGCTGGGTGCATGAACAGCCGGTGTCTAAATCTACCAGTGCTTTAGTAGACTGGATCGATGGACCGAAGCTCCCCCAATCACCGACTGCTGGGTAACCTATCCAGTAGGAGGTGTACCCAGCACCTCTTACCCGTAACTTATCTTGGTCCACAAGCCTTGTTCCGCTCAAGGCTGCTACATCGATTCCATAGCGACGCAGTTCCATCGCGATCAGTGCAGTGCACTATTCTGGCCGTTCTTTGATTCTGTATTGATCTAGCAGTGTGCGCACATTCCATTCACCAACACAAAGCGTCTTGCGTCCCCGGACCTGTCTCAAGTTGGTCTTCGGAGTGCTGGGAACTGAGTGAGCATTATCTGCTCGAAGATATTTGGAGTGTATGGAGACTATCAGGGTTAATTTCTTCGTCCACACCATGAGCGTAGCTTTTCCAATCGCATCAAGCTATAACTTTCCTATAATAACCCTACTTTTCCTTTACTGTCGGTCGTACTTCTTATATTGCAGATTGTCGCTTACTTAGCTATCCAATCTTGGAAGAATGAAACAAAAATGTGAATGGCACTAAACAACCCCAGTTGTTTTGGGAAAACAGCGCCGTTTTTTATGGAGAAACAACAGTTTTTACAACTGGCAATAGGCGACAGGCGTCCTGACGTTTTGATCGGCCAGTTTGTTGCTATGTTGTTCCACGACCGTGCATCTAGCTACTCGGTTGTTTGAATCAGATCCACATTCAACAGCAGCTAATCACCGTTTATGATTGGTTGGCGCCAGTCTGATCATAATTCCGTTTGTAGCAGCTTGTATGCGAGAGCTGATTGGCTGAACCTTCTCCAATCAAGAAATCGCTCCAGTTCAAACTCGTTACATAGACCACAATTCACACCTTTGTTGTTGCAGGTGGATTTCGGATCCGAGAGAGTGGTTGGGTGATCATAAAAAACAAGAGTTTCTAGCGCTTACACACTGACAAAAATACCATTTTCTTAGGCTGTATCCATGTTGAGTGTTCGTCATGCATATCACTAGCGTAATCAGCTCAGGCATTTCTGTTTGCCTCATGACACACTAGCCGTCGAAATGTGTGTCAGCGCGCATTTACCAACCGACAAGTCAATCGTGTATAACACACTGTGGAAACATGTAGATATCTTCTAGGCGTTCAATCAAAATACCCGAACCGCGGTTCATGTTCGTACCCGAGCTATTAACAAAACTCGTTGAAATGTGATTGAACAAATAACTTCATAATTCAGCCCATGGTCGCATATTGTCATCATCCTGGGCTTGCACACAGCACCTCTGAGTGTGTGCGAAAATTTAGCTGTAGTGAGTAGTAGTCATCGCAGAAATAATCACCATGTATTCCGAAGAGGTACTGGTTGACCCAATTCAAAAAGAGGCGATAGACTCATTTTTTGCTCTTTTAACAAATCGTCTTTAGCTCACACCACCTCAACGACGGGGATCTGCAATCTGGCCACGGTTTCATGAGACGCCCCTGCTGGTGGGTCTTTGTTGGCGGAAATGTTTTGGAAAACGTCTTCGCCCTATAGGTTTTTCTCAAGACGTAAGTTGGAGTATGGAGTCAACAGTAAATTTAAAAGCGTGTATTTGAGATGTGTACACGATTGGAGATCTCATCAATTATTATGGTGTAGACATAGTTGGAATGGAACGATCGGGCTGGAAGTCAAGCTGACTGAGATGTTGTTGATCAATACATTATCTATTGTTGAGAAGACGATTTCGGCAGAGTGGATAATATGTAGCAATGTGGAAAAATAGAGAAGTACACTTTCCAGGTGGTGAACAGCAACAATCAGGCAGTACTTTTCATGTTGTGTTTACCACCTTATCGATGACGCGGTTCCATGCCGTAGCTGACGAAAGCTATTAGTTGATGACTCAGATCTGTGTCATTGAAGGACATCAACATTTAATTAATTTTCAATCACTCTAAACCTGAAACAAAATTGTACCCGCCATGATAACTGTAAACGTGACGCCTTTCTATTCATTGTGTATGGATCAATGCTACGAATGAAGAAGCTGCACTCGTCAATTTGAACCCTGTTTCATGTGGACGGTATAGGTATTTTTGCATTGATATTTCGATGATTGATGTGTATAGAAACAGAAGAAATGTCGAACTGCGTCATCATTTCAATGCAGCGAATGTCTGATCCGCACCGATTAACGTTCGGATTAGTCCACGTCTGGCAATGCAACTAATCACGCATACCACTCAGAACCTCGATTTGAGTCTAATTAGATGTGAACCATTGTGCATCTTCTGATAAGCTCTTTGACATTGCGATGTACAACGAACCTATCACTGGAACAAGTGAATTTTATTTAAAACTTTCCGATTTTAGTTTCATCTTTCCAACCAATGGGACAAATGAATTTTATGTGGTTTTTGACTGGAAGTGCATACAACCGTTGTACGTTCTTTACTAAGGAGTCACAAGATACACATCAACGACCGATATAACGTTGTGAACATTCTATTCATCTTCACTTCAAGATGGACTAATCATTTTACACGGTTTGCAATCAAGTTCCAGTGATTTGTTGCCACTTCAAGGTGTCCCAAAACATCGACCTGTATGTCGTTCGGTGGTGAATGAGCTCGCGCTGTTGATTTGTATGTGAGTAGGCTGATGAACACACCGCTTCTTTGACTCTTACGAGGTGTGAGGGGAAACATAAATGAAGGTAAAACGAATCGAGAATGTGAACCGTGTCTGGCCTGAACCCATTACTTGATACCAGCATGCCTCTGCCACCTGCCTCGTCTACTAATGTGCATCTTGTTTATATGGCCAAGCGTTGGTCCCCATCATGTTTAAGAGTGTGATCGCTACCCAGTGTTCGTGTTTCGAGTCCGGACCACCGTAAGATGTTGTCAGGGGAATGCGAGTCGGTACCGTATCAGATTAACCGCTGTGGAACAGACTGTCCGAACGTTCCTATCAGTCTGTGTTAAACGGGAGAAACTGCAATAAACGAGGCTAATAACTGCCGGCAGCTATGGGCATAGATAGTTGTATCAGCTAAACCGTCTCGTAACTGTTTCACAACAAATTCTCACCATCAGAATGCCCGGATTCCCGATCCCCAAAATTCCCAGTCCAAGACACCAAAAGAAAGAGTTCGAGAAACAAATCTACTCGTTTTGTCTGATGTTACCATAGTACGGTGATGTATTTTTAAGTAAAGCCTTACCTTAAAGATGGAATACAAGGTCAATGCTTTCTAGATACTCTATAAGCAATCTGATTGGCTGACCGAGGTCCAGCAAGCATATTCGGGTAAATACTGAAGTTCAGGAACATTATATTGAATCCAGATTTAAAATCCGCCATTGGGATTCGCCAATCACTTCATGAGCCATATAGGAAATCAGTAAGAGTGTGGAATAGTAAGTGATGGATGCGATTAAGAAGATATTCTATGACACCGGAAATATATTTATCTTGAGAGAGCACAGTGCAACGCACTAGTACAATGAGGACGAGCAATCGTCTCATGCTACTCACATTAACGCTCAATGGTGGGGCCTGAGCTTGTATTTGGGTATTGAAGTAAACGCGGGAAAAATACAAGAACCAACATTTATGTGCATTTAGGCATGAAATGGTTTCCTTTCCATACAGGAACTGGGATATTCGCAACCGTAACAACCGTTACCTCCTTGGATCAATGTTATATGCAAATGAGTTTGTGTTCGTTTGTTTTTTGTGGTGTTAAACGTGTACCCTATGTACTGACTTCCAGAGCTAACGATACTTGTGCAATCCGCATTCTTGGCCCACAACACTGGTTAGGGCAAACCATTCACGTCGGGCATGGTCACATTCAAACCAATATGGTGCCTACTATGTCTCGTAAGTGGCCAAAGGCAGTTCGCAAATTAGCTCGTGTATTGTGACGAGTAGACTAAGCCCGAGTAACAGTCACACACAAGCGTAGACGCAAAGTGAAGCAAGAGTATGAATCAATGCACGCATCGATCTTCTTGAGTAAGCAATCACATTATTGGTCAAGCAAGTAGGAAAATAACGTGCTCACAGATGCAACCAGGCGAGCAGTTGGTCAATACTGACGTGGGTGGCACGCACACACACATACACACATATTAGTCCGGATAGTCAGCGCAGTGTAGATCAGCGGACACAGCAGTGCACAAGATCGCGCTTACGACAATCGCAATTATGCAGAGCGGGTTATGGCAGGATAAAGTATTAGATAGAGGACTGCACGGAATTTAAACGTGGGATGGGATAAAAATGACCCAACCAGCGGTGGTAAAAGAAATCAGGCAAAACGAAATCACTAATGATGAAGTAATACTAACACTAATAATACTAATAAAACTATATATATATAAATTATACTGTGTAAAAAATCAATTCCACTTATCTTGATCTGTTGTCTCGTTTGTTGCCGTGCTACTTGCCGTAACTGTGAGTTAGTTGTTTGTATGAAAACTTGTGACAGCTCTATTCAAGGTTACACTGTTTAACTGCTAACACAAATTTGGTTCTTTCACTCGTTTCATGGTGTAGGCCTGCAAGTGTATTGACTTGTTATGTCAATCTAAAACTTCACAGTTAAGTTCATGTGTGTTTAGTTTGAAAATATTATGTTAACTAACATTGAGACAACTATGATTCTTCAATTCCCGTTTTGTCTATCTCCACACAAACTGATGTGATATAAAAAACTCTCACTGTCTATGTTTGAACGACTTTTTGAACTTCCAATGAGTATGGTTCTTCTAAGCCAGCCGTATTTATTGTCAGATGGCGAAGTCCTTCATATGTGGAATGAACATTCGTGACGTATTGGAGACTGTTTGTTTTTGCTGAACTGCAATCAATTTCCATTGTTCATTTTTCGCAATTTCACGCACGTTGACTAACAGATTGGTTATTCGTTCGGATTCATTTCTGTCACAGTGTTCGATGGGCATTCATTTTGTACACAGTTGTAGTGCTAACCTGGGTATAACTTCCGTAGAAGATTGGATGGGTAGTGTAAAACACATGTTAAAATGCCAGTTCACATTGTATATGGGGCAGTGAATGTGTTCACCTACCGTCCGCTTTATGCATGCGATCGCGTTCGGTTGTTGAATTATACACGCCAATTGTGCTATATACACTCACTCGACGGCTGGATCCTTACCCTTCCTAGCTATTGCTGCATATAGGTACCGTATAGCACTGATCGAGGCCTGCTGTAACTTTTGTACGGTATATATTATGTCTCCTACTTGTTCATATTCTTATTTTACATCTAATCCATGCACTAAATTGTGACTTTCAACTAACCCTCTCTTCTTTTAACTTTATTATGCACTGTGTGCCAAGATTTTCCTTTGGTTCACAGTCTATTTGTCAATTTTCACCTTTCTTTTTGGTCCTATATAGAAAGTATTAAAACACACTCATTCTCACCTACTTCTTTCTTCGTATATTCAATAGTTTTCTCTTCACCTTAGGTCTTACCACTTATCTCTCTATTGACTCGTGAATTTTACTACGCACTCAATCGTTTGAGAAGGGTTTCACATTGGTACTAATTTACCATCTTTCTAATCAGCATTGACCAGCCGGACCACAGATGTTTCCACCCCCACACCATCTCGTTTACACAGAATATGGTTATGTAAATGGAATCGCACGTGGTGCACAGCAAGTGAATTGTAGTGACGGTTGAATGTTTTGTAAGGAAGGTGTCTTGCTGATGACGCCTTACTTTCACTTACAGCTCG
>JTDE01001873.1:25913-57336 GCA_014338405.1 Paragonimus skrjabini miyazakii | reverse complement strand
CATGGAGTGACCGTCAGGTTTTTAATCAAACATATCCCTGTGATCTATTGTGGGTGAAGTTGAATCTACAGGAAAAACTAAAAACTAACTACTCATAACTAATCAAAATACCACTCAACAAGTCAATGATTTCTGTTATTTCAACTTAGAGAGACGTCCTGGTCAAGGGCTCGTCGGTTGGAGTTCAAAAGACAATTCCTGTATCTCCTATCGAGACGATCGGGCAACCTGATCATCACTCGCAAGTGAAAGTGGTTGAATGTCCAGATCTGGCAATTCGGTCGTGCCTATTGTGAAGTCAATGGCGCAGTGGTAAACAAGGTTGCCTGCTCATGAACATCATGGTCGGAGTTCTAGTCCCGGTAGTGGCAAGAATATGCACTACTGACGAGCTCTAATGAGGACGAAGCTCGAATCTGGTGCTTCTGTTCAAAAGGAGCCGACTGAAATGTCTATGGGAATGCGACAGCTGCGATCAGTTGTGGGTAATGTTCAATCTATCTACTCATCAGTAATCAAAATGTGAGTGAGGTTGTTGTGTAACAGGCAATTTCGTTCGTGAGTAGTATACTACTCAAAAGCGACATTCAGGAACTAAAGGGCAAGCCTCAACGCCAGGAGGACAACGGACCAGAAGCGACTATCGGACTACTGTGTACGTATTATGGGTGAATCGGCACCATGGTGAATGTCAACGTATTACTACCCAATGTGTGGGAATGCACGTCAGCCGTGCAATCGAGTGTGTGTTAGTGATTCCATGTTCTAACATAAATTGAACGGGACAAGGAATATTATTATTTCTCATAACCGAAACAAACTGTTAACACAATTGGAGTTATTAAAGACAAACTGCGAAACTTCGGCCAAATTACTAGTTCAGATGAACTATCAGGAAGGGCTGGAGAAGAAAATTTAGTTGAGTTCATGAAGCCCGATACCACATCAGAATATACTGGTTTGCCCACGGTATAGTAGTGCGCTTGGTAGATATCGGGTTTTCTCTCTCGCAATAACTGACACGGAATATCTTTGTCCCGAAAAATAACGGGTCTGTTCCAGCTAATTTCTCCCGAGACATACCAAAAGATGGGTTCGAAGAGCAACTGTGTTCCGTTCCAACAACGGGTGCAACAAAGAGAGAATTACGAGGTATTTAGATGGTGCATACAAACATCCCCGAATCAGACAGTTGAGGGACAGATTCTAGAAATAACAGTCAAGGTGACTAAGCAACCAATGAGCATAGCGTAATAAAGGTCGAACAGGTAAAGAAAATAGCAAAGATTGCGTCTCAACAGTTCGCGACATTTCCGCCCATTCTGACTAGATAAAAACGTTTTCTCGAGGAAGGGGGCAGTTTTAAACAGAAGAAAAGGATTCTCTGACAATATTTGACCACAAGTGTGTCTATTGTCATGGGTGCAGTATAAAGTGAAACTAAGATAGGGGACAGAATCGTCCCCTACAGGATGCCAGAGACAGTGTTGTATGGAAATGGTTTTTGGGCACTGAATTGAGTAAACTGACTACGATCTGTGAGGTAGTCGCGTAAAAGCTCGAAAGTTGAGGTTTGAATTCCAGATTTTTGGGGAACTTGAAGTATCGTCTCTCTGTCAACGCCTCCATGTGAATTTAGGTTCACATGTGCGGACGGCTCTTGATTTTCTATCAGGCGATGATAAAATGGAATAAGCTGGACAGTTGAGTGCATCCGAGGTTGAACACGAAGGACCATAAGCAAATTGGCTGGAATCCGTGATGTTCACCTGATCTTCCGTGTGATCTGCAGACTTGTGTAAAATAGGGCAACATTTATCAATTTCTTTTCTAGGACTTGATGTGATACGTGTTGTCTTCTAACAGTCAGCAGTTTTGTCTGAAACCCTGAGTGAATAACTCAGCTAGGAGTTTACATAAATATGCCACACGATCCTTAAGAACAACAGGTGGCAAACCGTCAGGTTCACTTGATTCGCTAGGTTTTAGCCGGATAAGTTCTTTGAAAGCAGCTGAACTCTCAAGTGAATTATTCAAATCGTTGGAGGAAGAAATCTCTGCTCATTGTCCTGTCAAAATAACGGTTGAGCACTTCGACGTCCACAGTCCTTTTGTGATTTCCCGGATGTCGCGGTAACTTTCGTCACACAGTATTGTCTCGGTGTATATCGTATTCAGACGGTTAAATTCATATCTGACGGATTACCGATGAGCAGTAGGGGATTTTGTTTTTTCATATAGATTGAACATCACCCACAACTGATCGCAGCTGTCGCATTCCCATAGACTTTTCAGTCGGCCCATTTCGAAAAGAAGCACTAGACTCGAGTTTCGCTCTCATTAGAGCTCGTCAGTAGTGCATATTCTTGCCACTGCCGGGACTAGAACCACGGCCACGCTGTTCATGAGGCAACCGTGTTGACCATGGCGCCATTGACCTCACATTAGGAACGACGTAACTATCATATGTGAAAACTCAGTCACATTCGCTTGTGAGTAATGATTAAGTTACTAATAAGTAGCTTGGCAGATTTTGATCATTTAGAAGAGATCCATTTGCGAAAAATCGGGACTTCGGCTGGATTCGAACCAGCGACAGAAACACCATGCCCAAACGCGGCAAGCGCTCTACCAGCTGAGCTACGAAGCCACGCCGGAAGCTGTTGGCTCAAAACCCTGGACCACAGGACAACAAGTCGGTGACTGTGTACCCGAACAGGTAATTTTTCCAGAGAAATATTCCAACCTTTTTCCAGCTTTACTTCTGGAGGACCAAAAGACTGTGCATTATCAGACTTCTGCCTATTGGTCTTCTTGGTATGAGTGGCCCTGTCGATGTGATCGTCACACCATCTAGTTTGCCCCAATAGGTCATCAAGATGCACAAACCGTTAGATCCTAATGGTTCCCTAATGGTTCTTCTGTCTAGGGCTAGGCGTCCTGGCAGTACCCCAACCCAGCAGCCATGAATACTCACATCACTGTTAATTCCATACTGCATCGGCCGTCCCGCAGTACAAAACCGGATCGCCCTATCTGCTGCATACAGCAAGGTGGATCGATGAAAATATGCTACTGCTGACCCCTCTCCCACTCTCTTGTCAAATTTAGCTCTCAAGCCCCTCCCAATTCCCAATTCTAGTAATTGTTCTATGGGCACCACAAGAACTGTAGCTTATCACGGTGACATTGTGTCGGTAAGTCCCATCTCTTGCCATTCGGCTTCAGGTCTCCCCACTACTCCTTTAGAACCAGAGTGCGAATTAATACGGGTGCTCTCAATGTTCACAATTTAAAACAGGTAGGTCAACAGGTTGCTCTCACACGAACGCTAGACTCGTTGGATGTCGATATCTGCTGCATTTCAAAGACTAGAACGCAGGACACTATTAATCATATGGAACTAACTGCACCAGCATTATCTACCCGATACCTGTTTAACACTTCGGATCACTCCACACCCGCCGCTACCACTTACGCTGGAGAAGGTATAATCCTCAGCAAGACAACCGAAGCCGCATTCGTAGATTGGATTCCTGTTAACAGTAGACTTTATGCTGTCCGTTTGGCTGGCCCTGTTAAGGAAAGCTCTAGACGACAATTTTCGGAAATCTTTTCATTGTGTCTGCTTATATTCCAATTGACTGTAGTGATGTCGGCGTCAAGGGTACATTTTATTCGTATCAGCTTGTGGGTCTGATGCAGCCATTCTGGTCAGAATAATTTGGTTGAGGAGGGTGGTAAGTGCGATTATTCCAACACTCGTTGGAATATACCAACGCGGACTTAAGATATGTCCAAAGCCCACAGCGAGCGGAATGCGAACAACATGGGCGAGCATTGCGCAACGAAATCAGACCAATAGACAAGGAATAACAGGCAGAAAACCCACAACAGAAGTTGTCAGCTATACATACAAACCAGGCACACTATGTGTGAGTGGGAACCATCACTGCGTTGTGGACTCGGATTCCAGTTCATTAACGCAAGCACACGCGTGGTGTGATAAAGTGCGAGTTGGATACAAATGATCGTGTCTTATTGAACGAAATTTTGCTACAATATGAACGCCCAGGTCGGCCGTCTTGGTGAAGCTGAGTCTCATTTAAGTGGCAGGTTTGGGATAGCATTACATCGCTCGGATATTGGATAACTGCTGTTGCAGCTGTACGCTGAGCATAAACTATTCTTAGCCATCACTAACTTCAGACAGTGTGCTCTTCATTTTTATACTTGGTGCTCTCCTTCCCCGCATCAGGTCTGGTCTCAAACACACCACACAGATGCTAGTAAAAGATGGCGGCGTTCCATTCAGGACTGTCGTCCTTACTGGGGCACATACTTGGACTCAAATTATGCGTTGGTGCGTTGTCGATTCGTTCTTACTTTTGCCAGGAAGCGACCCAACTGATGGTAACGGCTGGCTATTGAGAGACTCGCTATGTCGTCCGTGAGGCATAGGTATCGATATAGTCTAGAATGTAGGTCCATCAGTTCTCACCCTGAAAATTCTCATAGCTGTTGTATCCAAGTCTGATAGGCCGTTCAGGAATCAGATACTGTATCATGTGGTACGGTGATTTTTGGGTGAACAAACATTTTATTGGAAAAATCCCTGGAGTTGTTAGAAGTCAGACGAAACATTCTTCCTGGCAATTCATATAACAGGTTCAGGAGGGATATCCGTGGGAAACTGAGACGTAGCCTGGTGACCCATTCTTAGGAGTGACCAATAAAGGTCACTGAGGGAATCGAAACCGCTTTTGCTTTAGGGAACATCGGCAGACTGTTCGAGCCTATCTGTGCTACTGGTCTCGGGCGACCGTCTCTCAGAGAAGCCATTAGCGAGACAGATGACAAACATCCACAATACGTCTAGAATGTCAGAACGCTGGGCAAAACACTCTGAGGATCAACTTAGCTGGTCTCCTGCTTGTGCTGTGTTACCGCTAAAACTGAGGTCCACAATGGCATTTTGGTTCCCATGCATAATAGTGCTGTTGGCCCGGATGATCCCCTACCGGCACTTTTCAAAGAAGTTGGAAAGGCATTAGTAGAGACCTTGATGCAGTTGTTTTAATTTGTGTGGACGACAGAGAACGTTTCTCTTTGCCGGGGTCATTAGATAATAGTTCTCATATTTGAGAAAGAAGTCCGGGGCTCCTGCGAAAACCATAGGGAATTAGTTCGACCCTAGTTATTATAAGGTTCTTGCATCCATCACACATCCACGATTCAATGCAGCTCGAAAGACAAACATAATGTGAAGAACAGGTAGGG
This sequence comes from Paragonimus skrjabini miyazakii, assembly GCA_014338405.1. Lineage (NCBI taxonomy): Eukaryota > Metazoa > Platyhelminthes > Trematoda > Plagiorchiida > Troglotrematidae > Paragonimus > Paragonimus skrjabini miyazakii. Next base: position 52,056 of record JTDE01001873.1, on the reverse strand, counting down.
TTTCACCTCGGTCAACGATCCATTAATCCGAGTTCAACCCTTCACAAAATTCCGCAGCTGCGTCATTTGTACTGTCGGCCAACAGTTATCGTATTTCTCAAATGCAAAGCTGAGTTCGATTCGATGTATTGATCTACACGTTTAGAACCGCTTGAAGGCAGGGGTATACCGATCAAGTATGTAAACATAATGTCGACACATTATTCCAACAAACTTCAGCTCAGGTTAGCATCTACGGTGAACTTTTTGACAGTTTCAGCAACTCGATCGGTGTACGTCAGAGCTGTTCACTGTCAACAGTTTCGTTTAATTTTCTGATGGACGAAATAATGGAGGGCAATATTCGACAGTCATAGGATGCTGGCGTAAACATCCTACCTGGTGGATAGCTGACTGATCTTGAATGTGCTGACACAAGTTGTTTTTATTAGACAATTTCCAAGCAGCACAAACAATACTAGAAACTATTTCTTACTCTATGAATTACCTCAGAATGCGTTTCACAGCCTCAAAATTTAGAGTGGTTCTGTAAGGTTGCTGTGGTTACCTAGTCATGAGATATTTTATTCGATGTGTTCACTTGGGAAGTTGTATTAGAGGCTTCTGTGTCTTGAAATCCCGTTTCTGAAAGGAAAGTGCTACGGTCACATGTTTCCGTTGTTCGAAACAATGTTTTCCTTGTGGTAATATTGGAACTCACCAAATTGTTGTCAGTCTGCCTGCAGCTGAATTGAGCGAGTTGCCATTTTTCTGCATTAGTAGCATTCCCGTTGCAACTCAACTGCAAGTATCATCACCAGATTGATGGTGAAGCCATTTCCTTACTGGTGAGCCCGTTAGTGATCAGTATCTTTATGAACAGGCTCAACAATTGCTAACGAAAGACGAGCTGTTTTTCGCGTCGTGAACGAAATTGAAAACATCATCGTTCAGATGTTTTCAACAATGCACATTAGGACGTAAATTTTATCTTGGAACATGAAATTTGTGAGCAAATGACATTTTTGAAGGTTGCAATATTAAGCAGATCAGATGGATCGTTTCAGTAGTAGACAAAAAACCTGAAACGATCAGTACCTACAATTCCACAGCCATGTGTCGATTGGTCACAAACATGGCCCTGTATGTTTCTTGATTATTAGAGCGCAGAAGATTTTTACGGAAGGTACGAAGTACATAAGGAGAGTATTCTCATTGTTGATGTCTACCCAAAGAAGTTCATTACTAGAAGCATGCAGCACAGACCAGTATGAGCCACAAGAGATACAGGTGGTGCGAGAAATGTTTGTATAGCACTGCCGTTCAAAGAAGATGCAACAGCCAAGCGGATGATGTGTCTACTCACTCGGTCTATCAACAGTGCCTGTTATACTACAGATTCTGCTGTGACATTCAACTCAAAACGGCCCGGGCCATGTAATCTGAGAAATAATGTGCTTAAAGAATATTCTTTTCTTAACCCACAAATTTACCGGTATCTGTGTTCACACTATCAGACACTTAGCGCAAAGAACAGTGAATACTTATCCGTTTGACTTTATTCAAAGACAGCAAATAATATCAGCTTATCTATCCTGACCAATCTTGTTGATTGTGACCAACGCACAGAAACGAAGAGGGCGTTCCCTTTCATCTACCATGCCCCAGTCATCGCATAACGAAAGGTCAATCAGTACATACTATAAAACGTAGAGGCGGTCATCCTCATCATCACTATCATAATCAGTTCCACCACAGAGAGTGGTTCACGTCAGTGCTTTGTTGTCAAATAGGCGTGAAGAAAAACGCGAACCCTAGCCAATAAGTGAAGTGAGATTGAAAAGATCCAACTACTAGAGAATAACTACGTTTATATTTAAACACGCAACATCAGGGCGCCTACACCTTGCAAACAAACAGTCGATCCATGCATGAAAGTGAGGCGTTATCAGCGAGACAGATTCCACTACCCCGCATTCCGGAACAACCCAGATTTGCACGTTCGGAAACAGTTCGTTCATATCTTGGGATTACTGTGGCTAAGCACATACAGTCAACCCAAGTAACACTGGTTATCTAAAACCTGCCTCAGTTGTGATCACAATTAAAACAAAGTCATGTATGCATTTTATTCAATCACCTTGTGCATCGTTTCGGTCGTGATCAATAATTTCTCTATTGTTACTCCATTTCATAGAATTGTCTCCCTCCGTTATTAAGGAGTAAGTGTCATTTCTGGAAGTAGCAATAGTATGCAAATCAGATGGAACGCTTAAACAAAATTTGAATAGATTATTCAATCACATTTGAGAAGGAAATTATGAAAGTGAATTTGCGTGTGTACAGAAAATTACCTGTTTCCAAGTGAATTGATTGAAGTGCTGCCAAAGTTCACCGATGTGCGCATTCGCTATCATATCCGTGTCCATTACAATAACCTGAGAAAATAGACAAATGTGAGATTTTGAAAGGACCTAACCTCAGTTCAACTTAACCTGTTGTTAGAAAAGTTTGGTGTCACATCAACTCAAGTAAAACTGTCACTCAGGACACACTCGAGAGATCGATTACAGAGCTGGTTATTCCGTTGTCAGGATGAGAGACGTGTGAGTTTAGTCCGATACAGGCTCACTACTTCGGGCACCATGAAAGGTGAGTTTGACTCTGCCCACCTCATTCTCAGGGCTCATTTAACTGTTTCGGTTTCGCTTACGAAATCGACGGGGCAATTTTAGCTGGGCGCATGTTCATTTATTGTCGCGGTAGCCCTGTGTTAAACAATAAGTTACCAACCCCATTAATGAATGGCCTCAACAGTGTGGTTGCGTTGATCATTGAAACGAAATATGTGATTAAATCAACCGAATGAGTGGGTTACTGATAGGCATCAACAATCCAACCTGTCGTTCACGCTGGTCAACACTGAAAACATTGCTTATGATGGAGAGTACTTTCAGAGAAATAGTTATCGAACCATAAATGATGTACTTTGTAAGCAGGCATGGCGCTGTGGAGCATTACTAACTGAATCAGTCTCCATGTATCGTATAAATAGTGGAAAATATTGAATTGCTTGTGCAAGATTTTGCTATTTACGGGGATACTGCACCCAGTCTAAACGGTTGACATTGGGATGACATTACACAGTTTACGACCCATAATAGATTCGGCAGGAGATTGGTTACGGTTCAGCAACTTGATCGTGCCGACTATGGAGGTCACTTCAAGCAGCAATGAGTTAGGCTTTTCCAAAGGCAAATAAAACGGTATTTTCGGGAAATCGAATTCTTCTCCAACAAGTAATTCCTTCTTATTTCGGTCGATGAAAAAATGTCAATGCCTTTGACAGTCGAAATACAAAACTTATTAACGGGACTATACAAAAGCTTCCAATTCGCAATCAAATGAATGTCAACTAGATTGTGTGAGCAAACGTTTATGACGTAAGCCAACGCAGAAAACTTACGGCCACATAAATTGCTCACATACTTTGTCGTTCTCATAATAATCACTTGCTCTCCAGAATCATTGTAGGTTAGGTTGTCAGTGAGTTGGTTTTCCGCATATCCTAAATCTTTCCATAAACAACTTTCGATGGTAGTAATGCCTAAAGCAGAATCAAACTGGAGCACCAGTGGAAGACAATCGACAATGCTGGATGAAAATCACGTTGAGGAACAAAATACATAGTGGTATTAGCAGAGCCAGATATATCAAATGCTCCGGTATGACACACCGGGTGCTGCAAGTAAAGTTCGTTTGATTGTTGCTCCACATGTTTACTGTGGTAAGAATTTCCTTGTTTGTGTTCTTTTAGACTACATAGATTACGAGTTCTGTTTATATACCGACAGTCCTTCATAAAACGTTAATCTCCACATTTCTGGCAAGTAGAAGGAGGCTTTAGTTGACAGTTGGGAGAAATATATTTTTTTAAATGCATTGATGCACTTGATACAAATTGTAGCTGAGTTGCCTCTATGACCGTTGTGTTTTGTACTATTAACTCGGGTTCGATTCTTATATTCTTCAATCTTTGATATTCTTCTGTGACTAAGTGAAGGATGAGCTTTCAGCAAGTGTCAAGTGTAGATCACAATAACAGACAATGAATGTGGCTCGTTCATCAAAAGCAAACATTTGAACCGATCCATTGTTAGTTCCATCAGGTTGAACCTTCCAGTTACCAAATTGGTTCTATCAGCATAGAACTCAAACTATTCTGACTCATGTTTCTTGGCTTGCGGGAACTTGTACCAAATAGGGAATCAGAATGAAAGAGCGCTGAATATTTGTGTGTTTTTTTACAAAAGTTATATCTATCGGTTCGCGAGGCAGAATCAAACTATCGAAGTCGTGGTAACACCAATTTTGTGCGTCAGTAATCTCAGCCCGTAACGGTCTCAGTCAGTAAATACTGCCCGAAGCATTTTTATAAACATATCCATGTACTCTATCCACATCTTTGTTAGTTTAACCACGTGGAGTACATTTCGTCGTCATAGATGTAGCCATAACCTGCAAGACATCAGAAACAAAGACCACTCGATCTTCAGATCAGTGCATGACCGATTGACACCGTTGCAAGAACATCATACATTGCCCTAAGCCAGTTCCTGTCAGAGTCAGTGCGTTTACGATTTATAACGCTGTCTGTTTAAGTGATAGCGTTCATGGTCTCCAGCACTAACTACTGAAAACATCTACACCAATAAGTAATTAACTCGCATCTAGATACATTCGTCTTTCAACCAAACCAGCCAGATAAAAGTGAGGGTAAAGCGTCATCAACGAGGTCAGCCTCTTTGCGGCGTTCCCCATTCCGCGTCATTAATTTAATTCACCTTAAGAACAAGTCGGCCAAATGAAGACGGCATTCACATCGATAAGCCTGAGTAGCTGCCACTTCATTTGAAGTCTCCGCCATGTATTCTGTGCGTCACGAGGGCCACATCCAAAGAGATGAACCCGATCTACAGTGACCAACCACCTGATGAACGACTTGATTTTTCCACTTTACGTCATCTGTTCACTTTACAGCTTATGCCAATCGTCCGGGGATTTAGACATCATGTCCGTTGAAAGTATATTCCACCCTCGTTTGTCTTCAATACAATCACAGTAGCAGTTTCTAGTCCAAGATCAGCATTCCTCGTGATCTTTCGGGTTTCAAAAGCGAACAGTCTCCCGGATCCACTTCAAGTTTGTTCGGTAGCTCAAGAAAACCATTGAGGGTCGAAAAGATGTGTGGCGATAACAGGTCTCGGGCTAGCAGTTCGCAGATGACAACACATCCTAGACACGTGTCCATCATCTGGAACGACACGACCATAGACGATCAGGGGTGTTCTGATTACTTTACTGGCATTGGTCCGACAACTGTCAGACGGGCAATCTCTTCACAACTCAAGCAGCAGGTGACCAGCACGAGCATATCTCATATTTCCCAACCAATTGCTTTAGAGGAAAACGAGCGATCGCCTCATACTACTCACACCACCACTATTCAGTAGCGGGTCGACAGTATGGATTTTGCCATCAAAGTAGCCACAGGAAAAACACGGGAAAATACATCACACCAACGCGACAGTACAGTAAGACATATGATTGTTCTGGTTACGCAAAGGAGCAGAAAATTAGCGTCTGTGACAGCCGGGATCATCTGGGAGGATTTCCACATGCAGATGAGTGTGTTTGTTTCTTGTCATTTCTGAATATCTAATCCGGGTTGATTTCCTAAATAAACAACCTTTGCGCCATCCGTGTTCTTGGTTCACAACACTTTAAGCATTGCCACCCATAACAGTTATTGTAACCCGAACTACGATGAAGTTGTTAGGGTAACCACAGTGTCCGGTCTTCTGTTTGTACTGTATCTAGGCTAGCATTGGGCTCGAGCTAGATCACCACGCGTTGTTATTTCAACGAGTTCGATTGTCACAAGATGTCAATATCAACCAAAGCGTTATTTCATCGATCTCGACTTTATAGATCTTTCATTTCAAATGATAAGTGGTCATTCGCAATACCATCCTGTTGTCGCTTGGTTTGGTGTTATCAGTGAGCCATTAGGATAGGTTTACAAGGGACACCATAGATTTATTTTCAGTTGTAACTCTTGCCCACTCGTGTGTCATTATGCACGAAGGTAACTCTCCAGTCCGGATTGTTCCTCTACTTATCAGGCATTACAATGACTTAACTGCCCCCACGCGGTGCAGGTTCTGTGCTTGCGCGCGACTGACAAAAGAAATCCGTAAGAAAATGGGCAGCCAACAGTGTGGACGGGTCTGTGCCACGGCCCAATTGCAGATTCACCACTCTTGCCACGCTCATAACCAAGCGCAGACACGCGCACGTTGTCTCGGTGAGCACATTTAATAGGACACGTTACGCCCAATTCTTGACATGAACAATTCGCCTTATCAAAGTCTAGCCAGATGGCTAGTTGAAATACTTGAACCCGTCAGAGCAAGAATAACTCCATTTAGCCTGAAAGATACATTTCAATTTGTGGACTCTGTGAACTAGCTGAACAGTAAAAATCACCAGATGATTTCCCTAGATGTCACGTCATTATTCACAAACGTGCCGCTTAAAGAAATAGTGGAATACTTATGTGACTACATAGAAGAAAATCAAATAGAAATTGGTATTTCGGTCGTAAATTTGAAAGAACTGTTGTTGTTTTGCACATTCAACCTCCAATTTCAGTTCAATGGTGAGATGTATAGACAGAAAGATGGGGTAGCTATGGGGTCCCCACAAGGCCCGTTGCTCGCAGACATATTTATGGTCAAAGTGGAGCTAACTCAGTTAAGACCCGCAATTTTCAAATTTATGTTCTATAGCCGCTGTGGTGATGACATATTCGGCGTGATCAAAGACTCCACTGATACACAAGACCTTCTACTAGCGTTTAATCGTGCACACCCGAACATACAATTCAATCTGGAGAAAGTGAAAGATGCTAGTTTTTCTTCCCTTGATGTGTTATTGCAACGTAGACCGGACGGTTCCTTCCAGAGATCTGTTCACAAGAAAAAGACGTGGACGGGGCAGTACACTAACTTTCTAACCTTTGTTCCACTAAAGCAGAAGCGAAATGTTTTGGCTGTCTAACCGATAGAGCAAAAAGGATATGCACGACAGACACCACAAACAATCAATTTCAACAAATTCGAGACATGCTGATCCAGAATGGATATCCAGAAAGATTTATGGAAAAGAATATGAAATGTAACGATGCTCAGCTGGCAATGAAAACAGTAGCGAAAAAGCCGGTTTTTGTCAGTTTGACATTTAAAGGTGATGCAGCTAGTGAACTGATCAGTCGCAGGCTGACAAATTCACCGGTCAAGACATGCAATGCCGCACGAATGATCATCTCATTCAAGAGCCGACCGGTGTGGGTGTCACAACTCAAAAATAGTTTGCCTAAGTTTTCTTCGTCATTCTGTATTTACTCTCACACCTGCTGTTGTCAAACAGGTTACGTTGGGAAAACTATTCGGCAACTATCAGACAGGATCCGTGAGCACCTTCCCAAACGGCTACGGAATGGTATAAAGAAACCAATCTCAAGTGCCATCGGATTGCATTTGATCGACACAGGTCACCAAATCACGCCTGACAGAACGTTCAAAATTATTCACAGAGTGCCCCACGTTCATTTCCGAGTTATCAGGGCGAGACTGTTGTCTACGACAGGGGCAAACGCTATCAAACTCTACAACCCCCAACTGTGCGCCCAAAAGAAATTCGTACAGGTCCTACACCTCCCGTGGCCAACCATGTGTAAACCGTCTGGAACCCCATGGCCCAGTAACCCGAGTAACACGTTACCACCCACCGGTCACATGATTCATGTAAACACAACACACAAACAAACAAACAAACCCACCACCACCCGGGTAGACAGTCATCCACATTTTCGATGACTATTAACGTTGCGTATAACCATATTCCTGTTTTATATATAAGTCCAACTAATCGCCTGTAACTGTACGTCTGATGAGGATTACCGAAAACAGCTGTTTGCAACCTTGATTTTTATGAATACTCTGGTTATAATGACAAAAATTCTGTTGAGCCTGAGCATTCGCAAATTCACTGTAGGCTGCAATACAAGGATCTATTCAGAAGCAACAACATTTCGTAGAAATCCGTTGAATTTACGTACCTTATCCAATGTATTTGGAAGAATTTCTGTCAAGAGCAGCTTCAGCATGCTGCGTCCTTTCGAATAGTGAAGATGCTTGATGTGAACGAGTTGAATCTATCAAAAAAGAAGGGAATAGTTTGCAGTGCATTTAATTTTAATTGATTCAACTCAAACCTGTCATCACAATCTTCAGGCGTAATAAATGTGCGTTTAAAATTGATTGGCCCTGTTATTCCTCTCGTCAATCGGTAGCCGATCAGTGAGGAATCAGCGCAAATCTCGAATACCCCATACAATATTTCCTGTAAGATGTGAGTAAACGACGATCGTTTGATTGGAAGTTAGAAGAGATATGTTGACTTTGAACAATAAGGAGTGCTAAATAGGTTGAGTTGGGTAATTAACCAAAAGTAATTTTATGCCAAAACGTTTATAAGAAATTTCGCCAGAACCTGCTACAACACCGAACACATCTGTGGATATCTGACCAAACGATACAAACACGTGACAATATTGAGGAAAAAAGGGACGGATAACATACAGGTTTATGGAACTAGAAGAAGGAGTGATGTAATACGAACACTTTCTAAATTTTGTTTGTCTTTAATTCTTGTACTCAATCTCAGCTTGAACGACTCAGGAAACAACACAGTTTGGAAAATAACACATTGGAATGTAAACCGCGATTAAAAAACGACCTGTTGGTAATGTGGGAAATGAACAGCGTGTTGAACTGGTTTTAATCTGCACGGTGTGTGGTGAAACTGCGGAGAAGGCCACTGATGAGTTTGATTCAAGAATGCAGGTACGCAGTCGGTTACCTGTAAATCCATTCGAAGGTTGGTGAGAATTTTGTTACAACGGGTAGTGTTCATGGGCTGCGAATAAATGGTCGACCACAAACATAATCGGATGTTTGTTCTGCTAGCAACGTTCCATGGAGTGTAACAAACAGCCGTTGATTAAGCGTCCGACGTCTCGTTAAAAAACGTGAAACATGAAGGACCATCGCAAACTGCACCGTTAAAAGTTGTAAGTGTTCCGAACCAATGCTGTGAATGGCACGCGGACTGTTTAACCAACACCAATTCAAACAAAAGCACATACTTAATTATAACATTGATCCGGAGACACCACGTTTGCTAGTGTAAAGGTCATGCACGGAAAACAACACTTTATGACAGAATGCACTTCAATGTTCCTTCTCACATTTCTCTCAGTTGCATCAATTCCAGAATACGAGCCTCCGCCTACTACTCAAGAATAGTATGGTAAGATCGCTCATACTCACTACACTTCACACTCCCAAACCTTGTTCCGGCTACAGCAAAATCCGATCAGGTTAGCTTAGTCCCCTCCATGATCTACGTATTGGCCTTGGTGTTGTTGACAGACTTGGTGTGCATTCTCTTCTGATCAAGATGTCACACTATTTACACAACTGGCTTCGTGAATCGGATGCTCAAGTTTCTCACATCTAATCAGATATATGGAATCTTGACGTTTCATTACTACTTACGGTCCTCTTCATTATGCTCACAACACCTTAGATTCGGGTACTGTTGAACCCGAACTCTGCCGGTCTCTGTACTTAACCTGTGAACCGGGTTCAAACACTGTACATCGACCCTATAATTTTGTTGTGCATTGACCCCTGATAAACTCTCGTGGACTTGTCAGGTTCTGGTTGACTAACCTCTGGACCGTTATTGATTCATACGCACCCATTCGTCGATCTCTCCATAAGCCAATTTCCTGATCAACTGGCATACATAGTACGCGGCCATGCATTAGCTCAAACGGCGACTTCTCCGTTGTTCCTTCTGACTAACAGCGATGAGCCAACAGAATCAGTTGTAACATCCTTTCCCAGCTCCCACTTTTCGCCGCCAATCACTCCTTGATTGTACGACTGTTTCTTTCCGTCAGTCCATTTAATTGACGATGACATGGTGTTATGAGAACTTTCTTGAATATCAAGCGTTCTAAACAGTGCCCAAACTTCTCACATTCGAAGCAGGGACCATAATCAGTTATTATGCTTTGTGGTATTCAGTGGTCCGCAACGATATATTCAATTACGGCCCTGCATGCAGTGCTTAAAAACTGGCCGGGTAAAACGGCCCCTTCGACTCATCTTGTGAAATGTTCCTTTAATCCACTCCGAGTGCTTACAGTGAGCCACCACACGGAAACATCGATCCAGCAAATATGACCACTATTTTTCCAAGGTCCACACATTCTCCTGTTGTTCAATAGCTTTGTCCAGCGGCAGTTAGTACCCAACTAACATATTCAACACTATTGACTTCCGACTTCAATACAGCTCCGATTCACACACAACTTGTATTTGTTGCAACGATATGGATCTATCCAATCACCGACAATTTCATGGTCAGTTGTTCCTTCTTCTTTAGTCGTTGAATTTCGGCTTGATTGTCTCCTGCTGACTACTAAAACTGGCGAGTTTTCCATATTTCGTAAAAGGGGCTTGCGACGTGTTGGAAGTTTTGGATGAAGCGGATATAGACCTCAACGCTATCCAGAAGCGATTGGGCCGTCCTCTTTTATGTACCAGATAATTGCATCTGTTCCTGTTATGATTTCTGATTTAATGTGCAAAGTAATTAGTTCCATTCATGTTTTCGACTTTGGGTTTGGAATGATTTTAAAGCAAATATGGTAGCTATGACGTGGAATTATTGCACAAGCATCTAGAACAACATACAGATCTGAGAGAAAATAATCAGTGAACGGAAAAATTCTTGTTTTATCTAGGCGTTCTATAAATGGCAAACATTACCGATTGACAGACAACCAAAATAACGTACCGAACAGTGTGCAGCAAAGATATCTTTCGACAACGCTGTGAATTCGACGAGGATGAAAAGTTAGACTAAACAACACGTGGATAATCAGACAAAACAGCTTTTTCCGGTATTGAAGTAACCGTGAGGGTATACAAGAAGGAACACTGGAATACACTCTGGAAAGAAATGGTGGTTCCACACATGAACGTGACATTAGTAACCGTGCTGTCATGGGATTAGTGTCACGTGCAAATGAGTGTTTGTTTTCGAGGTGTTGTTTGAGAACATAATACCCGTATCGATTCTCGGAATAAACAAGTCTTGTGCCATCCAAACCATCGGCTCAGAACTGTAAGTGTCGTGACCAGGATTGAATGCGATGTTCCCGTGACTGTAGCCGTTCTATATAAGAGGCTGTTTGGAGCACATTAGAAGATACCGAGAATGTGACTGAGGGGTTCGGAGTCAAGACTGATATGACGAAGTCAGTGACCGTGCAGATGTTTCTCAAGGGTCGAGCGAAGGCAGTGTCAGATGTGGCGCGAAGGGTACCTGTAAAGTTGGAGTAGGCCGACACGAAGGAGGCGCTGACCGCCTAGCTGTTTTTGAATTTCGTTCCGAGAACGCGTAATTTGTTGATCTTGCTTTCGTACAAACCATATAAGCTTAAGTCTATAACATAGCGGAGCCAACAGGTGACGTATTCAATCAATGTAGATAGAGAAATTCGTTGTTGTTCGTCTTTCGATGACGGTCACCCACGTAATCAACAATGTCTGCCATTTATTCATCAGTCCAGTATTTCTCATTTGCTCTTGCATCTAGCTTACATTCGTTTATTTCACTATGCACCAAACGAAGACCAACTCGGTGTTGGTATGAGACAAGAGCAAAATTGATTCCTTCAAAGCAAATTCACACTGACTACGTTGCTCAACATTTTGTCTAGTGAAGTCAATAATATGTTTCTTCAACTCCGAGAACTGTAACTTTTCAGCTTTTCACATACCTTTATCTTTATCAACTGCAGTACGATTAACCAGTTTTGCTTGAGGTACAACATACTGATAATAATCATGTACCAAGTCACAATCAATATCAACTGAGAAGAAACATACTGATTAACTTTCGTGATTATGTCGCTTGGTCATCTTGTGACTGCCAAATTCTTAATCAACAGTATGCATGAGTATTTTATTAGTGGAATCAAATTAACCATTATTTGTACTTCGTTTAAGCTTTTTGAGGTTCGATCCTCTTGTTGATCTGTTCTGTAATGACATCGCTCAATGACCGGGTATCCAGATCGGGTTAGTAATTATAGAATGCGCCAGTTGTCAGTAATTTGATACGTAGTTCATCAGACGATCTATATAATTTGATGGCGTGTGATCAGGTTACCCTTCAAAGTGGAGTGGAGACCTTCGATTACATTAGTGTCACGTCGCTCACACTGTATGTGTTACTACAATTGGGAACCATAGTCATACACCTACACAAACTGAACTGGTCAATTGAATGCCCATAAGCCCTGACTCGCCATAACTAAGCTGAAAGCACCGATTATCAGCCGGCGTTTATTGTGTTATTAAACGTAAACTAAATTCTCCCGAATGGGTGTGTTGTGTGCGAGATTCATGGAACATTCACCGGTCATTCGCACTACCATGTTAAAATGTGACAGCAAGTGCTCTGGCCCGGTACGCAGTCATATGTACATAGGTTAACAAGTGGTTGCGGGAAGAAAAACGATCATTGCTTATGCCTTTCTGTCTCTACGTTGATCGTTGAAAACATTGTGTTTGACGTTTATAAATATAGAGAGAATGTTGAAAACAACCATTTCCCGTTGAAAATCTGAATAGGGTGGACAAAATACTGACGTGACACGAATTATGCTCGAGCAGATTTCGCTGTATCAATACTGGTGTTTACTACAAACGAGTTAGAACGTACAAAATTCCAAACCGCAAAACGATCAAAATAGGTCAAAATTCAAAACCAGTTCGGTTGCTACCAGGGCAGCACTAACGTCACAAACAGTTATCGTTGTACACAGAAAATAGTTTGACAGTGTTTGATTGCAGTGACCTCGGCATATCGTTGGAAACGTTTGTTTCGAGTCGAGAACAGCACACGAAATGACTTTGGGTTATCAAGTGACGCTTGGCAACCGACGACGCAGCGTGAAGTTGGCCACGATATGCTGAGGTCATTGCAATCAAACGCTGTCAAACCATTTTGTATGCACAACGAGAACTGTTTGTGACGTCAGTACTGCCGTGGTAGCAACCGAATTGGTTTTGAATTTTGACCTTTTGTGATTGTTTCGCAGTTTGGAATTTTGTAAGTTTTAACTCGTCTGCAGTAAACACCAGTATAGATGCAGCAAAATTTGCTCGAGCACAAATCGTGTCACGTCAATCTTTTGTCTGGTCTATCCACATGAAGAGAATGTGAATGGAACTAACCAGAAGGAAAATTCAATGAGGTTGCTGGCTGCAATCATTTTAGCAACGAACACGGAAACACACTGAAACAACACTCAATTAGACATGCACAATTTGTGACCCAGTGAGACTGACCTAATATGACTTTTAGGAAATTTGTATTCCCAGTTGTCTCTCATGTACGTGGCGATCGAGTAATATTTTATTACTCTCAACGGATTCAGTCGTGATCACAGGGTTGGGTCGTACGTTCCGATGTGAACAGACTCTAACTGTGAAGCAGTTCTGTTTGTAGAGTAATCTGCCAGTTTCCTTACTCCATTTCAGTGGATGACCTCTCATCTTTATTTAGTGGGAGGAGATGTACCTGTGGATGATAAAAGATGTGGGGTATTTTTTTGGGCAAAATTGAGTTGGCCCTGCTATGTCTGTAATTGTTTGAGATTATACTCAATTCTGCTAGTCTTTCCGGGTATGGAGTTTTCCTGAGCCCCATAATTCTCCTAATGGCCAATCTCTGAACACTTTCAATAAGCACCAACTCTATTTCTAGGTGTGGGCGGATTATGGAAGCGAACCTAGTGGAAAACATTTCAGAGTGGAAGTTTCCACTAATTCTCCCCAGGAAGTTCGAGGTTGTTTGTGCTTATTTTAGCCATAGCAGCACAACTTGTAGACAAACTGAAACTGTCTGGTACTGTGGTCTCTAAGTCTCGTTCACATGCTGACATGTTTTGTGTAGCCAGGGTAATAGTCAGTACAATTTTCATGGTGAACGTGCACGACTTTACACCTGATGACATTGTACCGTAATTGATTTCTTGTGGTCAACTGATTTAGGCAGTTCAAATCGCCTTATAAGATCACCACATCTTCCGGGTACTGTTAAACTCACCAGAGCCTTGTGTCATCGGCGTAGAGCAACATTGACGATTTAATTATATTGGGTAGTTAAACAGCAAAAAGAATGAATGAGAGTGGTCTCAAGATTGATCCTTACGGAACGCCGCTATTGGCAAGGTACAAATCTGACAGCTGTCCATTCACGTTAACGTTGAATCTACGTTCAGTCAGATAATCCTCTAGCCTGGTGAATAAGCGCCCATCAGGGCTATAGCTATTGAGTTTTCGTAGCAAGTTGAAATGATCAACCCTGTGAAAGACTTTGGAAAATTCAGGATAGAAAACATCTTTGGCTAATCCTAAGTCTGTTGCCTTTGTCCAAACATCACGTGCAATCAGCAGATTCGTGACTCGTGAGTATCTCTTAAGAAAGCTGTGTTACTCCTCGGTGATGCATCAATCTCAACTTTCTAATAAGTTCTCAATTACATTAAAGACCACTGAAAACAACGCTATTGGTGGACAGTTTTCTGGGTCGTCTCTGCACTCGCTTTTGAAGATAAGGGTGAGTGTGAACCGTTTCCGAGCTTTCTGTAAACAACCGGTTGGTAAGGGACGATTGCAAAGTGCAGTAAACGGTTTTGCTAATTCCGTGGCGTTGCTTTTCGTGACGACAGGAGATATCAAGTCTGGACTGGGTGATTAATGGGTTAGTAGGCTCTCTAACGTGACTGTGATTGGCGACACTGAAATTTGAAGTAATTCAGTCAGGTTGCTGCTTATGCGCTCAAAGGTCGTTTATGATATACAGGTATGCACACTTACGTATTCCCTATTTCGAATGTTGTCCGCTCCTGCATCTGTGTATATGAATCCACCAGAGGTTTGAAGTTGGGAAATACCAACCTTACTGCTTGTATGTGCTGCGGCTTCGCCGTAGAAGAGCTTATGATTTACCTCCAGTTTTTCAGCAAGACCGCGTTGATAGAGAAATCGGTCCTCTGTGATAGGAGCCGTTGTACGACTGTTCCGCATGACATACGCAACAGACGCAAGTTCAGTTTATTCTACTAGGTGCCTGTTCCAAAATGAACGTTTTAGTGTAATCAAACGCTTCATTCTACTTCGTAAGCATCTGGGCTTTCTATTAGACCTCGGATACATTGCTGGAACATGATTTTTAATGGCAGTGATCATCTAGGCTTAGTGTGTTGAAGGAGCCAGGCCATTCAGCCTTACTGAGCAGTCTTCAGCCCTTCGAAAGTAACCCTGTAATGAGCCCTTAGACCGGTATTTTGAAGACTATATTGGTGTAGATAGCTGAATTCAATTATCCCATGATCACCACGACTAAGTGGAACTGTAACATTTAGATTGCTTACCGATTTTCTTATGATTACAAAACACTGTCATGCCGTGGGTGAACAATTCGTCATTTCGCACTCCTCCTTTACACCAGGTCTTCATGATGCCTACTGTAAGTGGGTTTCGCTGGGAACAGAGGCCACAGAGCTCATCTAGTTCATTAATCAGTGAACCCGCATTGATGTAAAAACAAAACCAGGATGCAGTTGCATTGTTTACAGTATGCATAACAGCTGAATCTGCTGGAAAAGATTTATCGAATGAGAATGGCTCAATCGATGTGCTGTAGTGTACTCTGAGGGCGCCATCCCATGTGGGAATGGCAACAAGTCGGTTTTTTGAATCCCGGACAGAATTTGGCATCAGCATGGAGTAATAGCACTGGGTTCTGTGGTAGTGTATAGTTGTCTCTACTCTGATCTGACGTTTCTTGGCTTGTCGAAGTGATATTTGTTCCCAACAGTCAACTGTGAGCGGTCTGCGGGCCAACCTATATGCGCCTGTTTCATCATTTCGTTTATCAAGAAGATTGTTCTCAGACGTCGAGGAGCGCTTATCGAAGCTAAGTACACCAGCCGGGGCCATCGATTAGATCAGACAGACCAATGAGTAATGCTAACAATCGTCACTGGTCTAGATCGAATATCGCATGAATGAGGGCGTCAACACTTTCGGTGGCAAGCACATTGTGTTTAATAATACTGTTGCGGCTACGCTCATCAACTGCTCGGGGTTTTGATAACGACTACAGACACGTGTATTTGTCTTAGTCAGGATGTATCTTAATTGGTTTCTCACCCTTGTTGTGGCTGACTTGTTGCAACGCCATCAGCTTCTCGAAGTCTACTACAGTATGAAAAGTAACCCGCAGTGGACGCGGCATAAGAGCGTATTTAGGTTCAGAACTCGTTTGTAATTCGTGAAGTTGCTTTGGCGAGATATCTGTAAAACTCAAGTGTTTACGAAATCGTATATACTTCTTTCCTGTTGTGCACCATCCAATCTTCTAGCATAGCTGCACTACCCAGAGGCAGGTAGAACATAGTCAAAAACCGGCAAACAACTATAGGCAAGTGTGGTGGTATTACCTGGGTGTGCCGGTGCCCGTGTCTACATTGTTTGGTTTACAGTGTCCGTCAGGGTGAATAGGCTGGTGTTTCCCCTGATTCTTTTCGTTCATTTTGACTAAGTGGTTCTGCCGTACTTGCCTAGATATCTTAAGTCCCGAGTAGTTTGGTTACGAACGTCTGCCTGATTGATGACGGTTAACAGAAAGTTGGTTGTTATTCTAGCCAGCAAAATGAGTCCCGGAGTCAGCCAGTTTACTGGATAGTGTCACAGTAGCTTGAGAGTTATGGTTCGTATTGTCAGCACAACCGGTTTCTAAGACGGTATTCGCCCACTTGCTTAGATAGGCCTTGCATTTCTTTTCTAACTAAGACTTATGTCCGCAGGTTTAGTAATGCAAGGTGGTAAGTGCGATGCATCTGTGGTGAAGCGACAGATGTGACGCTTATTGAGTAACCGATTCCGTAGTAGAGTTTGGCCCTCTTTTGAGTTCACGGTAACTATACCGGTTGAGCGCACGTATCTTAAACTTTTAGTTGGGTCTTATTTTATGTTCACTCATGGTGCGTGTACCTGCTATTCAATCGGTGTGAGTTACCGATCTTTAATTCAACTGTTATTATTGATATTCTTCACTGTTCGTTGTAGCCAGTACTTTTAATCGGTTATTGATGTGAGACACACATTTTGTGTTAAGTGTTCACTCTAAATCACAGTGTATTGGGCTTAACGCTCTACTTCACCGAATGACGTTTTTCAGCAATGATCTATACTATGTGCTTCCACTGAAGTTCGACCGCATAACGGGGCGAGTTATCCTCTGGTTGCCGTTGCCACATTACTTTTACTCTCCTTTCTACATGTGAACACGTATCTTTCTTTGGGACCATAATTGTGCAAGATAATATGACTAATCTTCAGGCTGGTTGAAATATATCTAGCAAGGTGTACGTTGTAAATGTGCCGTAGTTATCAGATCTGACAGTATGGTGACACCGTTATTCCATCAAACGCATCGAAATTCGAACTAGAGGGTGTGGCAATTTGGTTGGATTGAAAATACAAACAGTAGAATATTTTCTTGCATTCAACTAGATGACAGTGTGAAAACCAAATAAAAACTCACCGAAAAATTATCCATTCTGTAGAACTTCACGATCCAATTCTGTTTCGACCACCACGAGGACACATCGTTGAAACATTTATGCGCCTCGTCGTCAACAATGAGGTGAAAGATCAAACTGTTCTGGAGCGATGGGTTTAGAGGTCGACGAGACATTATCGGGGGAGCTGTGCATGCTTGTTCATCGAACAGACCCATATGAAATAATATGGACTTTATCATTGTCAGGGCTTGCCTGCAGGAAGCCTCATTTTGGACGATTACAGCAATGTGTATATGATCCTATTAAGTGGAGAGAAGTTGAATGATAATGAGCCGACTCATTTGCCATACCATGTCTAGGAACATTTTTACGCCTGATATGTCGTCAGAAATGTTTGGGTTTTCAGAATGGAATGGTCGTGAGATGTTGTGATGGCGATTGATCTAAATGACTTGATGTACCACGTACAAAATACGTTTACTAACAAAATTCTATGGAATCTCTGTTGTTTTGTTTTGGCTAGCACTCACAGTGTACTGTCTGGGAGGGACATCGTTTTCTACATTAATACTCGGATTAACTACTGGTCAGAATATCTAGAATGCTCTCATCCTAGGTTTGACGAAATAAGTTGTTGATGTTCATCCCAGAAATAATCGCGGAAACACTGTGAGGACTTTCAAGGGGTTTACATAAGAGGAAACTAGTACGATGTGTTCTCTTAGTTTCGTCCAAACATTTTACTGCATCGTCCGGACATGGCAGCTAGCAACGTTTACGTAGCCCTTTTCTTGTCTTACAACACTATTTACTCGAGTCACTGAGCTGTAGAATCTGAAAGTTGCTATGTGCATTGAAGTCCTAGTCTCTAGATGTTCTCATGTATGATCCCGACTAGGCACAAGCCGTTGGAGAACTTGACAGTTAATAGAACACAGTCGTTGTTTTCTATGATGTGTTGTTACAATGCTTCGTTAAAATATGGGAGTTTCTTACACCTGTAACGTAGCGGAAGGCAGGAATATCTTCTCCACCGTGCGGTTACAGTTCGCTGAATACAAATATTTGCCCACGCCTGGCGGTTGATCTAAATCAAGCGCTGACACTACAACCCAACTATCAGTGAGCCTTTAGCAACATTCTTCAGATTAGAAGAGTATACTAACAGTATCTACATTCCACTGGTTTATTCAAGTTGATTTGTTTCTTCTTCGATAAACATCAGAACATCCATTAAGGTTTTACAGTCAGAACAAAACACCCACTCTTGGCATTCTGAGTGGCCCGGCTGAAAACCTAATTGGGAAATCATTCTCTAGACAGTAAGTTAGCGTCAGCGAGGCTAAGTGGATAATTTAACAAGTGCATGAATTCTGGCGCTTAATAAACCGTTTCGCTGTTTAAAAGCTAAATCAACCATTTGGTCAATTATCTGAGTACAATCCGGCGCTTCGTTCATTAAATGAGTCCAGTCAAGTTGAAATATATCCCAGTCTGAACTGATTTGTTGTTTTAGTTAATTCACTTGATAAAACCAATGTATGTGCCACGTGACACACCGCATGCCTACGATCGATCCGGGTCAATCGAAAGTTACGGATGAGCCAGTGTATTTGCAAATGGGGTACTCATTTGAATCACTGGAATTACTGAGAAAAAAACCACGCGTTTGCTTATGTATGATTCAGTGGCTGATCGCGGAAACATGCGTGAGTACAATAAAATTCACCATCTTTCACTTGCCGTGGACTGGTCGAATGGAGAGAAGATCAACCAAGACGGGATACTTATGCAAATGTACAGAATACTAGTGTCCCATGTGGAGGTAACCGAGCCTTCGTTTAATTTTGGGAGTTTGATCAGATGTAAGCCAAGACCTGCTTAAAGCTAAACGAACAAGTCCTCAATATTGTTTGTACTGCGTTACCAATCCGGAACCCATTTTCAAAACACCCAGGTTAAAGAGCAGATACATACTACCTTAGATGTATGGGGATTGATAGTTAATGAGGATTTCTAACTGACAAACAAACAGTGTTTTTTGGAAAATGGATGACTGGTATGGCGCACGGACCTGTTTTTGGTTATTGTGTTATGAACCCAGAACGTGGATAAAACAAGGACTGTTTATTCAGAGAATTGACACACACGGTATACGTTTTGAAACCGCCAAGAATGCATACTCGTGCGCACACGATGATCATGTATAGAAAACTACTTCTTGCCAGTGTTCCTACTTGGGATGTGTACGGTCACCTGCAGTGATTGTTGTCGATCTGTCCTGCTTATGTAAATTTCGCCGCAACTGCGCTGTTGTGTTCCAGTTCACTCGCAGTTACAGTGACGCTTACATATGCAGAACAGATCGACAACAATCACTACGAATGACCAAACACATCCCGAAATGGCTGAAACGATGCACGACCTAGTAGTCTCAACGGGCTGCTCGAAATCCAATGTCATCGATTGCTAAACACGTCGTGTTAATGGGTCACCAAGTTGATCCAGTAACCTCATTCAAGCTGTTGCTACGCATCGAAACCCTAAGAAACTGTTTTTCTGCGAGACAATGTTTACTTGAACTTATCAACCGAATATGTGGGCTCGAAAGTAGCTGTGACAACCTGTGAGATTGCCATGGACATGATTACATAAAAATAGGTAGGCTTAATGGTAGGACGTGTCTAGTCTTTGTTCTATAATGTATATAATCCGCATGTTTTGCCTTAGCAAATGATGAGATTAGACGATATGCTAAAACCATACAACATACGTCTTTTTTCCGTTCTAATGAAGTGGTTGCAGGAAACTCTATTTCCAGTTATCTAAAAAAAACTGGTTTCGTTGAACAATTTGCAGTTGACACAAATTCGAAATTTCTCGAAACTTTCTCTCCATATTTATAAACGTCCTCGCTATGCTCTACAGTGTTCCAAACAGCCTCTCATATAGAACGGCTACAGCCACGGGAACATCGTATTCAAAACTGTTCTGAGCCATTGGCCTGGATGGAACAAGGCTTATTTATTCCGAGAATCGATACGGGTATTATGTTCTCACACAACACCTCGAACACAAACATTCATTTGCACGTAACACTAATCCCATGATGGCATGTTTGTCAATGTCACGTTCATGTGTGGAACCACCATTTCTTACCAGAATACACTCCAGTGTTTTTTCTTGTATTCCCTCAAGGTTACTTCAATACCGGAATAAGCTGTTTAGCCTGATTATCCGCGTGTTGTTTAATCTGATATTTCGTATTCGTTCATTCTGTGCGTAGCTTGTTTTCGGACTACCGGAGTAAAACTCTTTGATGCTAGTTCCACTGTGAATTTCTTGCCATTCTCTATACACTCTGCGTTAGAAGCGGTTCGAATAATTTACACAATTGCTATGTTTTTTAGAGATGTGTTCGGAGGCTTGTACTTTAGGTCTCAACCACCCCGGTACGATATTTTTCAGGTTTTAACTATTTCCTGGAGGTTGTACTCACTCTGACGTTTGTTCTATGTTGATCGAAGACTGATTCCTCCTAAAATCTGATACTCAGTTATTATGTCAAATAAACTTCCGGTCATTGGTTTTTATTTAATAACTAACCTTTATACGTCCATGAGATTTGCCTTAACTAGATCGCTGATAAGTGGTTTGGTATACACAATACCTGATAAGAAGTCCTGTTGAAAATATCCTGGCTCCTGGAAAGCCCGATTTGTCTTCAGGAGCAGAATGGCAAGACGTGCAATTGTTGTACCGTCTATCTACGTTAATTGTGAGGACCGCCGATAAACGGAACGTCATGGGCGTTGTTCACCGCGTCATGGTTGAGCTCAGTAGTATAAACTATATAAAATGCATATTGCTGGTGATTATGCATTCTTCGAGAAGGAAACGTTTCGTAGTCGAAACAAGCGCGCGGTTGACATTGTCGACGTATATCAAGAATGTGCAGTTGTCACTGTTTGTCAAGTGGATGGCTAGTGGTTTTATGGAAATATTCTGGTTTATATGTTAAGCAGCTATATCATTGTGGCCAAGTAAGCCTTACGTAATACAATACGTCTTTTTTTAAATTTCTATCGCTGATACTACATAAAACAGCTGAGTGTCATTCACGATTTGTCGGATGTTACTATGTTAAGAAACAACGAGTAACAGTAACGCGTTGTGTAACAATTCGTTAAAATCCACGTATTTCGAGGAATTAAACTTTGTCCAATTTACCTGAGACAATACAATTAGTTCGACAGAGAGATGAATGGTTTTATCGGAACTTGGTTGTTGTCATTAACGTCCGATAAAAGAGAACTAACCCGATGACCTGTGGCCAGTATTTGTTGGGCATTAGACTCAGTCGAAAGTTTGCGTGATTCTGGGACAAAGGAATTAGACTGCGTAGTCATCTTCCCTAATCATTTTGGAAAAATTCTTTAAATCTAGATTTCACATACGTGTCGGTTCTGTCGATCCAACTTCCGTCGCAATGGCATGCATACTGATGAATGTATAGTGAGTTGGCGCCAATAAGTAGCTTACTGTCGTCCCGGGATCACGCAAGCTTATGTGTGTACATTCCTGCTTATTGTTATTTTGTACTGGATAGACGATACCAAATGCTTACATCTATTAGTCTACGTCTTCTCAGTAGTGTGTTCAAATTTATCAAGCGATCATACTGCTTCAAAAACGAGAATCAGTCATTCTGGCCTACCTTTGTAAAACATTTTGTTAATAAACACGTGTTCCAATTTGTTTTTCTCAATCTGGATAACAGTAACTCAGTAATGTACACGGTGACATTAAATTTTTAACTCATACTGTATTACACTAAGCTCATATAGATATGATGGTCATATTTCTGCTTTCAGACTAATTCAACAAAGATGTATACTAGCTCGTAGGCCAGATGCGTTATTCAGAAAAGGAAAACCTTCTGATTCACACTGGTACATTTAGAGGAACTAATGTCCTTGATGACGACTGGCGCTTAGGCTTTCAAGGTTATAGATAAGTACAATCTGCTTGTCTACTGGTTTGATATTCAACACAGAACGTTTGCAGTGAAACAGATGATTATACATCTTCGATGCTAGTAACATGGGTAACTGTGCGATTGCCTGCATAGAGGGAAAGGTTAGTTCATTTCACGAGCGACGGATTTCCGAGGTGATAAAAATCACAAAAATCATTACGACTATTAATCCGTTCCACAGGTGAGAGTTCCTCTGAACTAGTGAATGAACATGTGATGAAGTCATCGTTAAGGTCTTTAACGCATCTAACATCACGACATTACTGTTAATCATCTGGAACACTCTATTGAATCGACGATGTCTCTAGGTTTGATGCAAATCGTCCTGTAATACATTCGCCGAGCGCATGCTTATTCAGGGAGTATATTCATGTATCAATCGGTTAGTGTTAGAACAATGATGATAACTCCCCACTACCAGAATAGTAACTTACATCGATCGGAGATTGTTGACGGGACTCGCGTTCAGGTTCCTTTAGACTTCGACGTAACACTGTTACGGCAATGACGAGAGAGATGATTGAGACCAAAGAAATTTTTTTTCTCCGGCTTATCCACAATAGACGTGTGCATTCGTGCTTCAAGTAGTTCATGATTTTTCTGAATTTCTGAATGGAATAACTGGCCTATATATTAACTATTTATAGTGCGCAGAAACTGCGGGCTCACACACCAGCTGACTACGCACGAATTAGTAGCAGAATCCAGATAGACAAACTCAAACGGGGTGCTTTTATGCGCACAATGAATTAGTGGCTTATTGCAGATTCGTCCATTTTATGTGCATATATATGTAGTGATAAGTGTAACCATCTTTCGCTCCATAGTGCCAGTTAGAATCACTCGGATGGGTGGTGTTTCTGTGGATACCTCACAAGCCGGTGGATAACGCAACCAATCAACCGGCTTAATCGTTTGGAAATAGCCGATCCGAGACTTGGGGTCACCCTACGAAGTACAGTGGACGGTTTGTACACCGCCATGTAGAAATGAAAATATTCTCTCGCGCACGTTGTTTTACGCCAGTTCGTTTCAAAGACACGTTGTTATATTTCACTTGCTGTTGGGTGGTTGGAATATTTTTTGGCAAAGCTTATACACAACCGATCTATGATCACAGATTTCACATTCGTATAAACTTTTCAGCCTCCGTGTCATTAGCCAAACATCCAGTTTATCGGACTCAAACTTTGGGGTTGGTATGCGAACTGGCAAACGCTTAGTGCAGTGAAGATGAGCGATCGTAATATACTACCCATACCACTCCTATTCAGTAGTAGGACCAGAGTATATATTTTGACATCGTACAAGCCGCGGGAAAGATGCAGGAAGGAACATCAGAGTGCAGCATCGCCCATAATGGTCCCTGCTACTTAAAGAAACTGAACATTGACGTCTGCGGCAGCTGAGACGATCTGGGGCCGAATACCGCGTGCAAATGAGTGGTTTTGTTTCACGTCTTATTTAAATGCTTAACCCATGTGTTGCTTTGTCGAATAAACAACCCCTGTGCCATCGGCGTTCTTGGATCACAACATTAGTTGTCTCCAGCCTTCGAAAGTGTGCTGGTCACACTCCATATTGAGCACTGATTATTGGTGAGGAGTGTTTTATCTATTGAGATGGCCATGTCAGAATCCTGATTCAGTTTGTCAACACTCTTTGTTCAGCTTTATGGTGGAGATAACGATCGTCTGGTTGCAAGTCTGCTCTCATCAGGTGTTTTCTTCCTGGTTGCCGTAGCGGCAGCCTCATAGCAGGCAGACCATCCAGCAAACTGCACTTTCTAGAGACTTGAACTTTTCAGTTACCCGTAATATAATTGTATCTATGTTGTCCTGCCCACTACATACAGTCCTGCATAGATATTCCGTTTCCACTTTTCTGACTCGCTTAAAGTGGTCTTTCATATATCCCTGAAATCATTAACCTATAAAATAGACAGCCTTCGTCCTTGTAATTCGGCTGTTTTAACTGTTCACTGAATCTCGCACGCATCACGCCATCAGTCACTTGCATGAATGATTATGCTCTTGTAATCCACTGAGTTTAAGCCACAAGGAATTCATAGTCCAAATGTCTGTCCCAATGGTCCGTTACTTTCTCCAAATGGCATCTAATCCGTGTAGTATGGCGTAGACATAGCAGCGCTCATTTAGCCGAATACGATCGAATCATGTTCTTTTTGGTAGCTGTTCTGACCGAGTGTAATTCAAACTGTTTTTAATGAGCCGGGCTATCCGTGGCCCTTTGTGAACCTCGCACGTAGTTGTTCAGTCAACCAGACCGTATAGAATGAACAGATGCTGACGGTGTGCAAGTGGCTGACTTGGGACGTAACCCGTTTGCTTGTCAGTAGCGGACGCAATTTTGTCTTGAAATGCTGAGTTCATTAATCACAATAAAAACTTGTTGACAACAAGGTGTGCAAAAATGAATCCAACGGCTTGCCATGTAACTAAAGCGGAGATTTCGGGAACACTTTCTTTGTTATAATCGTTCTTTCATTACAGCGGCACCTTACGCTATATTAACACGCCAATTCATCTTGATGATGCCGTGCTCGAATTGTTGACAGTTATTGAGGTCACCTGTGGTTTACTGCAGAGTGGAATAAAGCTACCCCAGTTATACATAGGGATACTGATATACTGATTCTTCATCCCTGTACACTTAAGCCGAAAGTAGGTAGAGGTAAGAAAACGGTATACGGTTCACTTGCTTTTGTGGGTTATATTTCTCGGTTACAGGAGATCATTCGTCGTCTTTTGGCAGCTATGCACCTAGTGGTACACAACGCTTGCTAGTTCTACTCCCTATGTTTGTGTTACGAGCAGTAATTTTCTACTTCAGATTTGCATTTTTCTCCTGAAAACGGGAAAGTCCTCTGGCCTCACTCGTTGCTCACTGTATGTCACAATTTGACTGGAGTTATGGCGTGTGTTCGAACCACACGGAATCAGTTTCTGATTGCAGGTTGGTCTACTGTGCATTAGTAAACACGATACCTAAGGGTTTCAATCAACAGGTGACTCACTGTTGCATATAAACATTACAGGGTAAATTAGAACAGCACGACGATTCACGGATTCATTCCTGAGTTATTTTGTTTAGTCGACTCATTTAACAAGCTTCTATCAGCATTCTAAGATATCCATTGCAATTATTGTGGGGGATTGTCAGGCAGGAAGTACGAGCCTTCCAGCTCTCGGCGGAATACCCCAACGCAGGGGGGAGGTGCGTTCAAACACCCACGGTGAGCGGATGGAGAACGGCGTGGGCGACCGAATGAGTCATCGCTCGACCGGATCGGACCCACG
>JTDE01001873.1:0-13004 GCA_014338405.1 Paragonimus skrjabini miyazakii | reverse complement strand
GAATCACTCCCAGAGCTACTCGGCTGTTGTATGAAGTCGTAGCGTTTATAGTTGCTCGTTCGGACGAATGGAATGTTGTCTTTTCGTGATGCAGAAGTGGGTGATGTTTAGACTGACAACCACCCAATCCACATTTGTTCCTGGGCCTACAGCTCATCGAAGAGTGATTGGCTTTTAGGCATAACTGACATAGCTTTGCTTTGAGACGGTCGACAGCCGTTCTGCAATGCTCATAGCCCTGAATTGTGAACATTGATCCATTTGATGATTACCGTTACATTCTAGGCAAGACAGAACGTACCCCGGTTTTGACTCATCCACAACGCGAGTGGCCAGCGACGCAATACGGCTTCCACAGGTTTCAGATCGTTCGCTTTTATAAAACCCATCGCGTATTTGGCTTGGTTCTCCTATGTACATAGCTTGTGCAGCTGCTATCTCCGCGCAGTTGCACACGAACCCGTACAAGTCCTTGAAAGTCGGTTCCCGAGGTGTTCGAAGTATGCTAGTGGCCATTTTGAATCAATCCAGCTGTAGCGCATGAGGCAATCGCCTAACTATCGCCGCCACAGTTACCGACGCATTCAGATCCGCCTCGTACTGCATCTACTGTAGGGTATTAAGACAAGCTTTCATCTGTATTACTAGCTTGTTTAACGCATCTCCGTCGTTCGTTCTCACAATCGGTCCACTAACTAGTTGATTGATGTGGACCCGAGCTATCAGGTGCGGACGACCATAGCATCTCCATGGCATCTCGGAAACCTTCTTCAGGCTCTAGTATAGCACAACTTTCGAGTACTTCCCTTGCCTCGCGGTTACAGTAATGGATCAAGTAAGATAGACGTGCTTCCGGATCCTACACAACGTTCAACACACTGGACTGAAAACTACGAATAAACAACCAGTGTCTTATC
The DNA here is from genome assembly GCA_014338405.1 of Paragonimus skrjabini miyazakii. Taxonomy (NCBI): domain Eukaryota; kingdom Metazoa; phylum Platyhelminthes; class Trematoda; order Plagiorchiida; family Troglotrematidae; genus Paragonimus; species Paragonimus skrjabini miyazakii. The sequence continues at coordinate 12,087 of JTDE01001873.1, read as the reverse complement.
GGATCCCCATTAAATCTCACGATATCTACTTTGGAAAGGTTTGATGAAGAAATAAAGCCCCTGCCACGGCCACTCGCCTCCTGACAGCCACCCGACGACTTGCAGACGTCGTCCGTACATGCCACCGGCTGGGCCCGATCCCGTGAATCGCTACGCCGCATGCCACACCTATACCACTTAACTACCTACTCCGCATCCTAGGGTCCTTTAAGAGGAACAGCAAGTGGACTACAAGCTGCATCACTTGATACACTCTGCTTCTCGGCATAAATTATCTGACAGTCACTATCAGACTTATAAATTCTGAGACCTCTGTCAGCTGGATATTGTACAATGGATTTTGAAATCAATTTTTCTAATTCTCTTATGCGTAATTCGGCGGCTACCAGCTTCTCAGTTAACACAATACCGTCATCAACACCATCGCGTGAATCACCGACAGAACATCCGTCGTTTTTGTCGTTCATTTAGCATGAGCCACTGGTCAACTTATGTTAAATCGCCAGAAGATTGGAATTATGCGTACAGGTAGCCTAGTCTTACGCACGGTCTGGGCTATATATATATATATATATATATATATATATATATATATATATATATATATATATCTTAAAACGGGTAGAGGGCAGAAGACTATACGTAAATATATATACTATTATCAAACGTGGTTCTACAAATGTAATAATAAACAATTTAAATATACAGTCACTTACGACCAGGTTTACAAACGCATATAACAGTGCAGCGGAAGCGTGGCAAAGCGTCCAGTTAATTCCAGCGATAAAATATGTAGTGCGTTACTGTTACACATATAAACAAATGTGATTGCTTGTGGTAGGAATCAAAATATAAGTAATAAAATCGGATACAGTTCAACTGTTTATGGCCGATATAGAGTTTATGGAAAAGAATTAAATGTTGACATAAAACGGTTGAGTAAAAGTAGGCGTTGCAAACGGACGAGTCACGTTAAATTAGAAGGTAAAGGCATACTACTGTAAACATTTGAGTAGTGTAACGTGAAATGTGAAATTAGGTTTCACATGCCACATGATATAACAAACGGCACAACCACCAACATCATGTCGCGCTCTGTTCAACAGCAATCAAAACGTATCCCAACATCAACAAGCAGATATTCCTAATTACATCAAACATAAAAAACGCTGATCTTCATAACAACACTTAATCAACACCACCCACCAGAAATCGTCCTCCAGCATAACATAAACAAAACATACATGCTAACCCAATTCCACACAAACACTAATCGTCAACAGGGGAAAAGAAGAAAAAAGACAGGAACGCACACCAACGTCATACTTCACTCCAAACGCCAGGCTTAAATAAGTAACACCAAAACAAAATATCCAACAACAACCACCGCATAACACAAAACAAAAAACAAAAACTGAAACAAAAAACATCACTTGTTACATCAACCGATGCATACACAAACAAAACAAACGTGCAGTCCATCAGTCGCTCCCTCTCTCCATCGGTCCATCGCCAACTATCGCCCGTTCCCTGCGCTCTCCCAGGTACAAACACAAAATAATACAAAACAAATGCCAGAACAAAGAAACATACCATCAGAACATATGTGACGGACAGCCTCAGGCTCACATCGGTGCCCATAGCATGACCAATGCAGCCATAAAACAGTCACGCTAACTCAATTTCCGATGCACGACACACTCAAACACGGACAACGTGCTACCGAAAGATAACGGCATCGAGGAACAATATCGATACACATGATCACAAATGCACACAAACGTGTACATACACTCACAAGTGACGGTCAACATGGTACAGTCGCTCACCTCTTAAATGCGCATACATGGGTATCAATGGCTGCATGACATGGCACGAATGACAACCAATCGTCTGCCACCTCGAACAAGGTCTGCCATTACGGCACCTGACTGGCACAATCTGAGATGTCGGCACATCACAGACTGGCCTACGAAAAAATGAATGCGGCTGCCAGTAGCTCACATTCGTGTCCTCGGATGAAGCCCCAGCGATTCACACAGCCCGCGGTCGCAGGCGCTAACACAAATGACGGCCAATCGGGTTCAGTGGGGTGAATGTTACCGTAGTAGTCTGACCAAGCTGTTTGCCAAGTGGAGATAACCAAGAAAACAGGCTTGTAAAACGGACTGGAACATGTCGCCCTAATCACACTTGCAATCCAGTTAACCATTGGCAAACTTAAGAAGCCTAAAAATCAAACTCTATAGTGTAAGCAGGATAATCTTGGTAACAGGTTCCGTCGTTGTCTCTCTTTCCTAACAAAACTAACAAATCAAGGACCGCACCGTACTGAAAGAGCTTAATGAGTTTATTAAGTTCGGTACGCAACTGACGGAAGCGAACGTGGCGATCGGGTTTCTGGAGCAATGCATAGATCGTTCAGAATTCCCAAAACAGTGCTGGACCATTCTTGGACGAACTCGCATTAACATCACGAGAACTTCACTACAACGTCTGGCTCTAAACGAAAAGAACACGTGGCTGAGCAGAGTATATGACCTGGACCACAAACGGACGGTCGCTGAGGGGATACTGACAGAGTTAACGCCTAGTGAAGCAAATAAGTTCGAGAATTACGTCCATCAGATTATGGCTGAAAGACGCGAAAAGAAGACATTGAAACTACAAAAGCAGTTCAATCCAATCAAATCCAAGGCCGAATTTCCGAAAAATCCTGAGCGGTACGTGCATAATTTCTCTTCTTTGCTCTTAGATAAAGTTGCTCTTGAAGTATTATCGCTAGGACCTAAATTCTGTTGTCCTAGGAAAAGACTTAGGCAATTGGACTTAGAAACTCAATTTGAAAATCTTTATGATCAATTGAGTGATCTCCAACCATCATCAGCTGTTAATGTTGAGATGCTCAAAGTAACCCTAGTTCAGTCTTGTTATCAGTATCTGACCCGAAAATCGATGACAAGAAACCTACTGACTAGAGAGCACATAGATTCATTGAAATCTCTAAGACAGAACGAAAATATTATAATCCCCAGACCTGACAAAGGGGCTGGAATTGTCCTCTTAGATAAAGACGATTACTTGAGTAAAATGAATGCATTATTGGAAGATAAAACCAAATGTGTTAGCGTACAAAACCAGAAGGACAAAACGACAGTTGTTGAGAAGTCACTAACAAAAACACTTAGATGTATGAAGCAGAAGCGCCTGATAGATGCTGCAACTTCTGAAAGAGTTAGACCAGTAGGCACTGTAATTCCTAGACTCTACGGGTTACCCAAGGTACACAAAAATGATGTACCAGTACGACCGATTTTAGATATGTGCGAGTCTCCGTACTACGCAACGGCAAAATAGCTTGCCACGCTGTTAGAGCCTGTTAGGAAAAAAACTAGCCATCCATAGCCTGAAGAATTCTTTTGAATTTGTTGAAGTATTAAAGCAGCTGAATGTACTAGGCAAGCGTTTATTCTCGCTTGACGTCACATTTCTCTTCACCAATATCCCACTCAATGAAACGATTGAATTTCTCGGACAGTATATTGAAAATAATACTATCAACGTAGGAATACCAGTAGAAGAACTAAAGCAGTTACTATATCGATGCACGTACAACGTTCAGTTTAAGTTCTCCAGCAAGATATGCCGTCAAAAAGATGGGGTAGCAATGGGGTCACCACTAGGCCCATTGTTAGCTGATATCTTTATTGGCTGATCAAATAAAACCAGTTACCCTTTACAGGCGTTATGTTGACGATATCATCTGTGTAGCAGATGAATCTAAAAACCTCAGAGAGATACTGACTCACTTCAACTCTGTGCATAAGAATATTCACTTTACCCTAGAACCCGAATCACCCGCAGGTATAGCATTCCTAGACGTACTCATGTCTCGTCGCGAAGATGGTACGATACAACGGAAGGTGTATCGTAAAGCAACTTGGACGGGCCAGTATACAAACTTCAATAGTTTTGTACCACTAAGACAAAAGAGAAACCTAATCCAATGTCTGATGCACAACAAGGCGATTATCCGAACGCATTCGGGAGCACCAACCGGTGTGGCTGACACGAGGATCGATGAGGCCCTGTTCGTCTGCGATCGCTACGCATTTGATCGAGTCAAACCATCGGATCAATCAGACCGAATCGTTCGGGCCAATCTACCGAATATGTGGGATACAATCGAAACAGGTCAAAGGTCGTATGCTATCAATTGCAGAGGCGATTGCAACTCGCCTATACTCACCACCACTATGCGCTCAAAAACGGCTAGTCAAAACTTTGAACCTTCCATGGCCACGTACGAAAACCCAGGACAGATTGATTGCATAGATGTGACGTATCTCCCGCAGATTTCGTACGACTCACGTGGTCAATGTTATGTAACTAAGTCTCATGACTCAAACCAGACAGAAACTGTTGACTGACATCTCTCGCTTCAGTATTATGTTATCTACCGCCCCCCTATCGAACCCAAACAAATGTGTTGTATTTAGCCTGATGATGTAACACCGAAAACGAGCTTGTTTGCTACGCGTTTCTTCTCATGCCTAAACCGGGCATATTCACAGTGTTAAACTGAAGTCCACCACCTTCCTCGTCATATTGTTGCGTGACAGCCAAATAATCATTGACAACCACTAATCTAATGACAGCAACCAAAACATTAGTAAAAACGCAAACACCAAGAAATAATATATGACGTATCATATAGGGCTTGTATCACAATATTTCCCATAAGCAATATCCCACAAAACAATTACGCCAGTTCAATTCCCCATAAGCCATACTCTCAGACACGCACCACGTGTCGAGTGCTAACCACATCAACGACATCCAAGTTGCGCATCACGAACTCGAACATACCGTAAACAAAAATCCGCAAACACACACATACAGCACCGAAGGGTGTCCCCCGACAAAACAAGCACCTACGTCGCCAAAGCCAAGAGCGTGAGCGGATCGTACAACATCGGGTGATCATCTATATAGGTGCTCTTCTGACCGACGACGAAGGACGAGATCAGTGGATGAAAACACCGCAAACACACACATGCAAAAAATCAAATCCTGTCGGGCTCACGAAAATTACACAGCACGACAACGCGCTCACTACGATGAAGCCGCAGTCCAATGTACGGTGCAGCCTACGCCCAGAGCAATCATTGTCAAGGGAGATTCACACACCGAAATCTCTAAACCTCGCAATCAGACACTCCAACACACAAGCTTCACTTTTACACACACACACACACACACACACAGTTGGCTGCATTCGTTTCGGACTAGCCAGTCACAGTAACCACAGCCAAAGGACACATGCGATCAACGATCATCACAAGCGACTTGCGCTGCACCGTTTACGTTTTCACTCACACACCACTTATCTAGCGTAAACTCAAAGGAATAAGAGGGCTTGTGAGTGGGGCCCTTCTGTTCAACCGACCAATGCTGGTTTACCACTTGATTGGCTACAGTCACTCATTGGACTGGATACAGTAATTGACTAATCAGTCTCTCAGTTTTGAAGATTGCACTCAATCTGGTAACACTCCTTTGACTAGTATACTTCTACTTTACGGCTGAGAAAATCGGCTTTATTCGCTCATGACCGATCGGTTATTAGGTGTGACGAGGAACTACAAACAGGTTCCGCATTTGAGATATATTCCCATTGACCAGGGAGATAATCGGAACTAATGACACTGACCACTGTATCTCACTGTGTTTGAGTCAGCCTGATTAATCGATCAAATTGATGGCAATAATTTGCGTGGTCGAAGCTCAGGCGGCAATTCTGCATTACTGCGATGAGAGCAGGACGCGGAACACATTGATCTCAGTTTGACAGCTTGACCTTACTATTCACCTGGTGGTCACTTTTCACTGGCCTCAATTACTTGGACTCATGTTTGGTAAACAATCAATCCGTTGTTAGTTCGACTGTCTGTGTTGCATCGGCAGCTGAACGCCTCTGCAAGAAGGTACTATAGCCTCATCGTAAGTCAGGACTGTTATAGAAAGCGCTAGCCAAAGGGTTATAACCGAGCAAAAATACAGAGGGTGTTTAAGTGAAAATCCCGCTGTGTTTTGGAACGAACTTCCGGATCACAGAGGTGAACACACAAACCGCGTGATAATGTGCGAGTTGAGCAACAGGGACTTCGTTTCGTTCACCAATTTTTCACTGCATTATGAGCTGACTCTCCTGTTAAAAAGTGTTTAATGTGTTTTTGCTAAACACTGTTTGTTTATTAAACCATTGTTTGCTTTAGAAGTAAAAACAAGAACTAAGTTCATGGTTAATTTCGACAAACACACGTTTTCCAAGCAAAACATACAGTTTACTACATAGATTAGTTGAAAACAGGCTCGTTAAGTTGGCTGAAATCTGAACTTTAACATAACTTGAAGGATCTTGAGATTTTCATGCAGTAAAATGTACCAAATGATGTCAAAGTAATTATAAACTTTTGATATGAAAATCCAGGTTGTAAGAAGGCCTAAGATGGTGTGTGGCTCGAAGTCTACTGATCTAGTTCATCACTTGCTAGTTCGTCACAGGCAACTCAGTAACACAACGATGACCTTCATTCCACCGAATCCGATTAGCCGCCATCTCTCTAAATGTCTCCCTTCAAAGGCCAAATTAGTCATATGCCTAAATATCAAATGTCGAACACGAGTAAAAGTTCCCAACCTACCAACGGTTACCCCTATTTTGCACTGACCAATTGTGAGCTGTTCATCTCGTATGTTACGTCACTGAGCTGGGGATTGATGAATAGTGTATGCTGTGGTAAATGACGGGTTGGCATGCTCAGTGCAAACAATTCAGTTAGTTCCACATTAATATGTTTGTAAACCCAATGAACTTGACGTTTATTTGTGGGTTAGGTGGTGTCTGTTAACCGTATTTAACCTTTGTTTGAAGTCGATGAAAAAGTTTTGGTAGTAGTTTTGAGATACCAACAACAACGAACACATGGTCGATCAAGTTGTCTAAACGGCAGAACAACACTTTATATTGTACCTTTGTGGTTGTTTATTTCTTAAGACTTTTTCCTAGACTGAGGCACAAATAATCACAGTTGTATGTTATTAAATTTTCACTGATTTCTTCTTTCCTTTGATTACATCAGTCTGAGGTCAATTTACGTTAACGTTGTGTTTCAGCCTATCGGTTGACTGTTTTCACTATTTCCAGTCTGATGCGGTCTAGTCGTTCTCTCGTCATTCCGGTATGTTCAAATTAAACATGTTAAGTTTTGAAACAGTTTTGGAGTGACAACAAATTTCCAGAACTTTGAATGATGGCTCTGCATATATGACTGTTTACCCAGATATTTTAGGCACAACTATAGCTACTGTGTATTTGCTCAATAGTAAGCGGAACGATTTTTTGCCCAAATCATCAGTATCACCAAAACTACAACCACACAGTGTGTTTACGTTTAAGTGACAATCGATCGATACGCGAATCTGCCCCATTGAGTTAATTTCGTACTGAAAGTTGCCTGCATGTATGTACTTGTGATTAACTGAGTTTTCTGGCTCAAGGTAAGCAGATTGTGCTCAGAGTCCTTTAATGAAGTCAACTTGAATGTACATCACAACGAGACTGAACATTGACACGGTGTGACTGCTTGCGCATCCCGATGACCTATTGGGATAAACTGGACGGTATGGCCACCACACCGATAAAGTCACTCATGTCAGGCAGGCCAATATGTAGAGGTCTGACAAACCAGTCTCCTGGTCCTCCAAGTTGGGGGTTTGAAGAAGGTTGGAATCTTTTTCCGAAAAATGTACCAGTTCTGGTACACTTCCACCCACCAACTGCCTTGTGGTATAGGCTTTTGAGCCAAAGGCTTTGGTTGAGAACCCTAATCGTTCTCCTGTCTAAGTCTGGGCTCCCTGGCGGTATCTCAGCCCACACACAACCATGAATGGTCACAACTCAAGTAATTCCATACTGCATCGGCCGTCTCGCAGTATAAACCGGGTCGCCCTATCTGCTGCATACAGAAAGGCGGATAGGCGAAAACATGCTACTGCTGACCCCTCTCCCACTGTCCTATCAAATTTCGTTCATAGGCCCATCCCAACTTCCATTTCTGATAGTTACTTCACAGGCCCCACAACAGATGTAGCTAACTGTGGTAGCACTGGGCCGGTAAGTTCCGTCTCTTGCCATTCAGCTTCATGCCTCCCTCGTCCCTTGCTTAGACCCAGAATGCGAATTAATATATGTGCCTTTAACGTTCGCACTCTAAAACACATGGGTCAACACACCGCCCCTGCACGAACGTTAGACTCGTTGCATGTCGATGTCTGCTGTATCTCGGAGGCCAGAATCCAGGACAGTAGTCAACGTATGGAAATAACAGCACCCGCATTGTCTACCCGATACTGATTATACACTTCGGGTGACTCCATAGCCACTGTTACAGCTCGGGCTGGAGTAAGTGTAGTCCTCAGCACGACGGCCGCAGCCTCATTGATAGATTGGATTCCTGTTAACAGTAGACTGTGCCGTCCGCTTGGCAGGTCCTGTTAATGCCAGCTCTAGACGCACGACTTTCAGAAATTTCTTCATTGTGTCTGCTTACGCTCCTACTGACTGTAGTGAGGTCGGCGTCAAAGAGACGTTTTATTCGGATCTGTCCTCTCTCCTTTGGTCGACATGTGGCTCTGATATAGTCGTTCTAGCTGGAGATATGAATGCTCAGGTCGGCCGCCTTGGTAAAGCCGAATCTGGCTTAGGTAGTAGGTTTGGGAAAGCGTCACATCGGTCAAATAATGGTGGGCGATTGTTGCAGCTGTGCGCTGAGTATAAGCTAGTTTTATCCAGCACTAGTTTTAGGCATCGTGCACGTCACTGTTATACTTGGCGCCCGCCTTCTTTGAATTGGGCATGGTCTCAGATAGACCACATAGCTGTTAGTTACAGGTGGCGTGGTTGCAGTGAAGACTGTCGTTCTTATTGGAGCACGTACGTGGACTCAGATCACGTACTAGTATGTTGTCGTTTTGTTCTTACTTTTGCTGGACGCCGACCCCACCGACAGCAACGATTAGCTGTTGAGAAGCTGGCTTAACCATTGGTAAAGCATAAGTACCAAACCAGCTTAGAAAGCTGTTTTAGTGATACTCACTCCGAAGATCCTAATAGCTGCTGGACACAGGTCGCACAGGCTATTCAGAAAGCAGGCACTGTAGCATGCGACACAGGGGCACATAATTTTAACAAACATTGAATCTCAGAGAAATCTATGAAGTTGTTAGAAGCCAGACGGAAGGTTCCTCCTGGTAGTTCACATAATAAGTCTAGAAGAGATATCTGTAAGAAGCTGAATCGTAGTCTAAAGGCTGATCGTGAGGCTTGATTAGTGGAAAAAGTTAGGGAAATGGAAACGGCCTTTGCTTCAGGGAACACCGGTAAACTCGTTAAGCTGGTCCTTGCTTCTGGTCCCAGGCGACCGTCTGTCAGTGAAACTATCAGCTAGGTAGATGACACACTGATCTATAATAAGTCCAGATGGTTAGAACGTTGGGCGGAACAATTGGGGGGTCAATTTAGCTGGTCTCCTGCTTCTATCGTGCTGCTACCACAAACTTGTGATGTAACGCCCTGGTCGGTAGATTTAGAACCACCCACTGAGACTGAGGTTCGCAATTGCATCTCGGCTCTCAATCGTAATAAGGCATTCATTATACTTCGTCGACTCACTGAAATTCGGGAGTTAAGCATTAGAGAAGAACAGGCTGGATTTCATCCTGACCGGGGATGTGTGGATCACATTTTTACCCTTCGTCAAATTTTGAAGCAGTGTAATGTTTACCAGCGGCCAACAATTGTCGTATTTCTCGACTATAAAGGTGCCTTCGATTCGGTGGATCGATCTACAAGGCTGTTACGTCGATCCCATAGCGACGTAGTTCCATTGCGATCAGTGCAGTGCGCCGTTCTGGCCGTCCGCTGGAGCTGCATCGATCCAGCAGCGTGCGCACATTCCATGCTCTAACACAGAACGTCCTGCGTCCCAGGGCCTGTTTCAGGTTGGTCTTCGGGTAGCTGAAACTTGAGTGAGCATTATCTGCTCGGGGATTATTATTGGGGGGCAGTATAAGGGTTAGTGGCTGGCAGTAGCATATTTTTGCCAACCTACCCTGCCATCTGTAGCAGATAGGGCGACCCGGTTTATCCTGCGCGACGGCCGATGCAGTATGGTATTTGGTTTATGTTGTATAGTCATGGTTTTTATGGGCTTGGGATACTGCCAGGACGCCCAGACATAGACAGGAGAGCGATTAGGACCCTCAACCAAAGCCTTTGGCTCGAAAAGCTGTACCGCAAAGAGGCAGGTAACACATTCACACACATACGCATCAGCATCAACCATCTAGAACAGGCTGGACAGTCACAACCCAAGACATTTGGCATATTCACATAGAGATAATACTTCACAGACAAACCAATCACACATACATAGAATCAGATCAGGCAAAAAAGAAAATAATAGACCGAACCAAAACACAACACACTGACACTATACACAACGAACGCCTCACAACCAACACATCTGCCTTTTGTCTGGCTGTTCCCCTTTGGCCAGTCTGACATAGTTGAACCTGAAAGGATCGAAGTTGCAATCAGCACAGCCCGCCGAATCAAAACAACACATACATGCCAAGGTAGCAGAAAGGATCAGGGGTAGCGTACATACTGAGACTTGCACGGTTTGCTTCGTTCAATCGTTTTTAGTAAATCCAAAGAGATAAGGCTTATCTCTGTTGATCACTTCAGTTGTTTACCCAACTGTTTTGAGCAGGTTGTTTAACATGTGATCTAATCACTAGGTTTAGGACAATATCTGGCGTTGGATACCTCAGATGTGCCCTGTTAAACCTCATCAGTAATGCCAGATTGTACAAGTGTTGAACACTGTGACCAGCACTTCCTAGCAGACGGATTCTTACTTGACAGCGTGGTTGCTTATGTTCAATCGAGTCCAATAGAAGCCATACATACATACCGAATTCCGTTCCTGTGCATTTATCGTAATTCGATCTAACTTCTTAAAACATGGAACAGAGGTCACGCACATTATTACTAGTTCATCCAATATTCGTTGTTAGACAATCAATCGATTTGGGGTACTTTACGTTGGTTAGTATGCATGGATCAGAAGTGCACACCAAGCACCTTGTACGTGCCCGAGGCATCTTACGGCTTTTCTAATGTATGCTTGCGTCCCAATACCGATTATTTACATAAACTTTGGTAAGCAATAGTGATTCACTCAGTACGAATGCTTCATGCGAGCCCACAAGTGACACCTATTCGTTTACCAGACTTTACACAATTCCGTTAAACTCTGCGCACTACCTTCACGAAGACTAACAATTACAGTCTGCTTACCGTGAAGGTCAGGAAAATCAACGGTTTGAATGACGAAGCCGTGAGAGACTTTTAAACCCGTCTCATATTCACTGGCTACTTAAACGAGCCAATCAAGTGACTAGCCAGCATTGATCGGTTGAACAGAAGGGCCTCACTCACACGCCTTCTGGTCTTATTCCTTTCAGTTTACACTGGATACGTGATGTGGGGGTGAAACCGTAAACGGTGCAGCGCAAGTCGCTTGTGATGATCGTTGACCGCATGTGTCCTTTGGCTGTGGTTACTGTGACAGGCTAGTCCGGAACGAATGCAGCCAACTGTGTGTGTTTGTGTGTGTAAAAGTGCGGCGAGTGGAGAACGAGTGTCATACGAATAACAAGATTGATCTATGTGATGCCAACTACCCCGTGTATTCCGCAATCGATCCGCGACGACTAACTGAAGCTAGCCGCATCTTTTAATTCTATACTTAACAATGAACCTTCATAACATAGACCAATCATCGCTTCCTCATGGATGCGGATTATTTCGTGACGTGGCTGATACAATTCTGGGTAATATCACGAACACTGATTCAAGTCAGTCTCATGTACTATTCCTTCCTCGAATTTATGGCATTCACACTCATTCACCATTCATACCGTTCATCTTTGATTCCTATTCAGCCAACGTGCTTT
>JTDE01001872.1:0-44330 GCA_014338405.1 Paragonimus skrjabini miyazakii | reverse complement strand
ACAGCTGCGATCAATTGTGAGTGATGTTCAATCTATTCATAACTGACAATTTGGTTACCAATATTCCGGGCTAATATACTTTCATATAAAAGAGATATCCTAATGTGATCAGAATTCGTTAACCTTGAAGCCCATATGGGAGTGTCCGTCATGCATACATCCGAATGCTCCGCAATCTCTGCCTGGACTCAAGTATAATAGATAAAATTTACTTCGACAATCTTGCATAACTGTCCTCATTCACTTATTCAAGATATGATAATGAGACGGTGTTAACAAACCATGTCGATTATCATAAACACACGCACTCACATGCTGAACGTAATACATGGGACTTTGTACTACTACACCGGTTCTGTTTCGATCGGAGTGGCGAGCAAATGCGCAGTGTTCGTGAGAAAAGTGTCCTTTTCGTGTGCAGTTTTTCAGTGTCCTCATAAGCTAGGCAGGAAATCCGATTTCTGAAAAGGACTTGGTTTCTAACAGTATAATTGATAAGATAATGTACGTTTGGCGGAAATGTATTGGAAGAGCATATAACAGAACCTTGGTTGACCTTGCAATGTGTGATGAAGTTCGAGAATTACTGAGTTCACACAATGAGAACAACTGGACATTAACAATCAGTGCTATTCCGTCTTAGAGTACACACCTAAATTTGAGTAAATTTGATATGGTTGGCTTAGCCACGAAACACGTTTATTCCAAATGGGGTACACAGTTGAATTTGTAGTAGCACACTGTTATGTGACCATGATCATACGTCTGGACTGACTTACTGTGGCATGTGACCAGAATGTTACGCCCACACATCCACCGCTGAGCGGCCCTTACGCGCATACGTCGCAGTGACTTCGACTGACTCACAGTGTGCCATCATCACTGTAATCAAGGTACCGCACACATGCAAACGCACACACACATGCACGCAAACACACCAATACACACATACAACCTCATTCCGGACATTAGCCTATGACACGTGATTCAACGCAGTGTCCCCGCCGGAGCTGACACGACAACGAGACCGTCCAGCCATGTGAACACAACTTGTCTGGGTCTCTGGCGCGCAGGTGAAAAAACACAGCTACAGTGCTCCGTGGCCTACACAGTGTTTCCATCCTGTAGATCCTTACGTTGACATCTATGGGATTCCACCCAACACTCCACTAACACACTCACGGACTACATCTCCGTATTTTGTCCGAGCTCTTGCTGTATGTGCCCGTTATATTTGTCTGTTATTTGCAATGCACTTTGGTCGCATATCCTTCTGATATTACTTAGATGTTTGGTTTTACCGATACTACTTACAACGTATTGTAATTAGGTAGCCAGCATCCAAAAATTATAAGACATACCTGAAGATTGAACTCAGACCACTTGTTGTTCTACAACAAGTCACTGTAATGACCTTCCTAAGCGGACATGCAGTACAGGTCCTTTCCCAACTGTGATTGAAACGCACTGTCGAGATGCTACAGATCGGATGAATGAAATGCATCAACGGTGCACATTCCTTGGTGAAGGGTGACTCCTCCACGAAGCTTTACAAAACTCCGACCTTAGTCTACTCGTCTCTATCAAGATACAGAATGCAGTCAAGTAGATATGTTCACCGTTTGCCAAAATAGTTAACTAGGAATTCTTGTCTTCTTCCATTGAATCGCGGAAAGTATGAAGCTTAAATCTGTCATCCAGGATAAAATGCCAGTATTTGCATGCATTCAATTGGCTGGAATGCCTTCGCCTTAGAAGAAACAAGTGTCACATTCTAAAATCTGTTACACCCGAAGACTTTAATGGTGTTCACTCTTTAATCGTCTAAGTTCTCCCCATAAAAGGCTAGCAAAAGTTAGTCCCCCCTGGTCAGTCCTTTGAGACAATATTACGCCAGGCATTGGCGGACAGCATATCAATTTCTGCGCATCACTGAATTCAGACGCAGTAAATATAGATGTCTATTGGTCGCTGTCCACCGTTACGTGAGTCAATTCTCCGAATGTGGCTTTAGAAATATCGTCGGCTTTCTCAGAGCCATTGGAAAAAACAATATTGGTGTCAAAATTCCCTCCGACTGACACCGTCTCACTCCGTTCCGTGATCTTGAATGATTACACCCCCATCTTTGTTATTCACACAGCCTGCATCCAAACTGTAAAATTCTCTAGTCCCCCCTTGATTGATTTTTACCCACGCGTCTACACATCGGTTGCTGTTTGTCAGTCGCTTCCTCCCCCAATTCCGTGAATAAGGCCTTCTTACGGGATGCCGTGATACTGTCACCAACTAATCGGTCTGCTCGAAGGTCGGGTATTTAGCCACACATCAGACCGATCCGATCGCATTTCGTCGGTTCACCTTTGCCTCTCTGTCGTCCGCTCTTGTAATTGTCCTATATGTGGACCTGTGATGGCCTACTGCGGCCGATCGCTATACTTTATCCCGCGAACGCAAACAAATTGAGGTTTGTTTCATTCACTTGATCGTACTGTTTATATTACTCGCACCACGCTTCCATCGACTTGATTTGGTTCTGTTATTCGGTGTAATTGGTTATACATTAACCTCTCAATGTTCGTCGGAAAAATGTACAGTCGTGGATGTGGGAACTAGGACACTGAGAGGTATTCATCAGTATGCCTCTTGGAAGAGGTAACGTAATAAAGTTTCGTTTGGTCTGCCCATGTATGACGATCTTTCGAGAAGTGTTCCTCCCGAGTGGAAAACTCTGGGTTGGGTTGTAGGACACATCATGAGTTTGGTGTGTTGTAATGGTTTCTTCGATCAAGTTAAAAACTAGAATATCTAACACTCCTAAATGCTACCGGCAAATTTTTGGATTCCCAAATTGAATTTCTTCGGTAGGTAAAGAAGCATTCCTGAAAACCACAGCAAGTTATTCCGCAACCGTTTAGTTGGTTGACCCATAATATGGTGTATTTGATAGTACTTCGGAGGAGTTAAAGCTGGAGACTTGAAAAAACACCCACCTTCACTAACTCAGAGTCCGACCGTAAGGCGATCTGGATAGTCTCACATAATTTGGACGAAATCACGTTGGGGCCAGTGGATAAATATTTGCCGACAATGAATTATATCACTTTTCAATATACAATTAATGTGTAGCAGATGAATAGTTTGAACAAAGCGAAACTACCTCAATTGTTTCATCCCGTGTAAACAAATGGCTGCTTAGTGTAAAAACATTAGCATCCACTACTAACACAGTCAATCCCACGCCATTCACAAACGTTAGCATTCAGCATACTATGCAACAACGAACTGTACACTGACGAGAATTAAACCGACTATGTAATTGTCGAGGAAGTTGCCAGTTCCCCGAAAACAATGTGTGACCAGAAGTAACAAAATTCACTTGTGCGTGACCTTTACCTTTGCCATGGTCGTGCACGGCTCCGGTCTTCACAATCAGCCTACGTCCTCGTGACAACTGTTGTTGTCATCCCGACTGCACGCTTAGAATGTATTGTCTAGACTTTTATCTGCTCCATTCCCTTTGACCTTGTTTACTGCTAGTTCCAAACCCTATAAATACGAACGGGTTTATGACCATATTGTCTTCGGGCTGGGCGACATAAAGAAGCTCTGTTCAAAGGCCAGTCTTTTTCTCTGTGTTCATGCGGTAGCTTCGGGTGGATAGGTTGGATGGGTACAGACTAACTCACCGCGTACAGTCCGTACTCGTTGTTCATTACCGTTATTCGTCGTACGATTTTCCGCCGTTTCATTGATCGTTATTCCGTTTCCGTTTACGCGCTCATGGGCCGTATATCGGATTACAACAGTAATACTTAGTCATTTCTACCACCCACGCAACTCAACACCCTGACGTAGAGATCTTGTCATCATGCGTTTCACCATTTCTAACGTGAACAACGAGAGGTCATTTGTCCAAACTATCAATGGTGCATATAAAAAATGAATCAAATTCATTGATAATTTTCCGGGGGGGGGGAAGGTTGGTTAACTTATTCATAAACCCACTCACAATTGATCGTGGCTCCCGCATTCGAATATAATGTTTAACCAATCTCATTCGAAAAAATGCGCCAGATTTCAGTTTCGCCCGTCAGATCTCATCAGTAGTGTACACACATGCGACGACCGCGATTTGAACTCTGATCCATGTTAACTCGAAGCAACGGTGTTAATCCTTCGGGTACGACCTCACATTAGGCATTACCGAATAATCACAGATGGCTGCATCATCCGTTTCGGATTAGACTGTCACGGTGATTGAAGCCAAAAGATGTCTGCGCATTAAGTTCACCGCAAGTGACTTGTGCTGCACCACTTGTCGTTCCACTGAAAAATCATTTATTTAGCACAAACTGAAAGGAATTAGACTAGGAGTTTTGCGACTGGTGAATGTTGTGATTCAGTCGGTCAGTGCTATTAAGCCAGATGATAGGCTAATCCTTATCTAGAGAAAACGAAAATGTACAGAAAGTTTATTGATAAAATCTAAGCTGAGAAGAAGAATATTGAGATCCTCATGCGATAATTGGTTTAGTTTAAGAACATACACAAATGCTGTCTGGATAGAATGAGGAGGAGAAACCAAAATTTGAAGTTGGACTAAATAGTAAACAGGACATTTCACCATAAAAAACATCAACAAACGGAAGAAAAGATGGAAACCTACTGTGGCTCAGATTTCTACGAGAGAGGGCAGATGATTTACCGAACCACGACTATGGTTAACAGCATGTAATGTGTTCATCGTAACATCATCACCACATCATCACGATCCATGATACCTATGCTTACTGTTAAATCGCTCCTGACGATTTAGGGTAATTCACTCAGTAACGCGTACTCGACCATTCCAATAACTAATGAGTTGTTTGGCAGATTTATGAATTTACATGAGACCCAATTGTGAAAAGTCAGGGCCTCGGCTGGATTCGAACCAGCGACAAAAACACCATGCGGCAAACGCTCTATCAGTTGAGCTACAAAGCCACGCCAAGAGCTCGGAAATTTCACATTTGGACTCAGTTACCCACCCGTCCCACTGTCTCATATGGAATCCACCAAATGATCCAGGGGATCGACTGCTCCGGCAGGATTTCTCGAACACTTCACGCTGGAATCTACCAAGGCCACTGTTGAGCATAGATACCTGTATTATCTAAACAGAAACATTACCGGGCTATTATGCTGTTGTTACCAGTCTAATTTGACCTCGAGATGTTGCTCCTAGTGGATGACCTCTGAAATAAACGTAAAAAAGTTTCAACACAGTCTGATATGATCTCACCGTAAACCATATTGACATGCTGTAGTTCAAATGGAATAGCCCTCGTCGTCACTAGTCAAGTCTGTGTGTCGTCGAGATAGTTACAACCCACAAATGAATGGTCAGTAACCAAACGGTACATGTAGGCATAGTCACGTACGCTTTGTTAATGTGATTTCGATTACAACACTCCTGAGGAAGGCCACCCGAGGTGTTTGAAACATACAGTATGACAACCTACTCGTAAAGTTGTGTTATTCTCAATCCATTTATCAATAACATGTTAAACACGACACCCAAACTGTTTGACTTCATTCGTAGTAAATGTGGTGTGGATATCCTACAAGTGAAGTAATTTATCTTCCTGGTAAACAGATTCCTCAACCAAGCTTTCAGCTGTTTTTCAGCTGCTAAGGTTTGTTCCTATGCCTCCAACTGATCAGAACAGCTAGAAAACGGTATATTGCGGTAATTTCCACAATGACCAAGTATTCAAAAAACAATCCCGCACTATTCCAAATCCGAGAGGAGTTGTCAATACAACCCCATGATGTAATGTGTCGAAGATACCAGTTGATCATTTCGCTACGAAAATTTGTATTCGACAACTTGTACAAAGGTTTATTAAACGTACAGTAATTTAAATCGCCGGTTGGACAGACATGTTGGTGAACGGAGGTAAATTCCAATGTTCAAAGCATTGCAAAAGACAGTGATTCGTGTCATCACAGATTGAAAACAATAACGAAAAACTGGATACCCTGGTCAGACAGTTATCTATCATGTCTATCTATGCCCGCATGACCTCATGATAAATAGTATGTTCTGGTTTAGGATAGAACATCAGGATAGGACAAACAGTTTCAATGTTATAAATCTTGGTATTAGCCAGGTTCGTTGTTCTGTATTGGACAAATCAGATTACAGTTTGTGGCCATTGACACCAGCCGATGGGAGACTGGTTTCCCTAATACTGATGTACATCTATATATCCGTGTTCTGTCCGATGAACAATAATTGCTTGTTACAACCAGTTTGAAATCCTCCTTATTACTTACGTGGGAGATTTGAATTTAAGTACGATTCCTAGGGTTATTCAAAATTTTCTACTTCAGAGGATTACATGTACACCTTGTTTTCTCTGGTTTATTGTTCACAGATTTTATACACCTAACTTAATCAAGAGAGCATCGACCACATCGCAGCAGGATGTCTTGAAGATAATTCAGTTTACAATGTGCGGACAGTTCGTATCCAAAATCCTAGTTGATGTAACTCACTGCTTTTCAACTCCATTCATTCTAAATGCGTTTTATAACTTTTTACTTGCTTCTTTCACCTTCCTCTAAGTGTTTGTTTTCCAACACTCGATTTCACTCTTCTGTTATTTCAATTTGACCGTCACCCACAACTGATAGCAACTGTCACATTCCGATAGACTTTCCAGTCGGCCCCTTTCGAAAAGAAGCATCAGACTCAAGTTTCGCTCTAATTAAAGCTCGTCAATATTGCATATCCTCGCCACTACCGGGACTAGAACCACAGACACGCTGTTCATGAGGCAACCGTGTTTACCACTGCGCCATTGACCTCACGTTAGGCACGACCGAATTATCATATGTGAACGCTCAACCACCTTCGCATGTGAGTAATGATCAGGTTGCCCGATCGTCTCGAAATGCAGACATAGTAACTGTCCTGTTAACTCAAATCGATAACCTTGCGATTAGCACTTCCTAGACAGGTCGAAATCTCCGATCTCATCAAACCTGTTAGTGCTTCTTTTCGAAAGGGGCCGACTGGAAAGTCTGTAGGAATGCGACAACTGCTATCAATTGTGGATGATGGTCAAATTGAAATAAACCAAATCCCCGACTACTCATCAGTAATCTTCTGTTATTGGTAATTTGACACGAGTTCTGCAAAAACCCGGACTGTTTATGACTCATTTGTTTTTCTCAATTGGCACTGATTGCGACTGTTTTCCAAATTGTCCAAGAGTTTTCATATGATCAATAGTATTTTGTCTCCAATTCGTTGAGTTTATTGTCCTTCATTTGCTGAAGATGTCATAGGAATGAAGTGTACTGCTGACCTCCTAGAACAGAACTGTCAAGCTCTCTGAGTGACGTTTCACTCATGCAGTCCACACGTATTCTACAAACCAACGAACTTCAGCATTTCTATCAAGGATACCGTAAAGTGACGTCGGATGATCTACGCCTTTGATCAGCTTACAGTGTGAGACTAGACAGTACCAGAAGTGCAATGAATTGTATAAGCTATAAAACTGCTATAATTGGCTCGTGTCAGCGGCTTCCAAATTTCACTGCTTGCAAATTAGACGGGCAACGTGGGTGGGTCAATTATACAAACTGACTTATATCTAGTTGTGTGAGCAGATATTCTCCAATTTTCGCGGATACGTCATCTACAACGCTATCACGATGAAACTCAGATTTTCTGCCCACCATTAACCAGAAATCTCTGATTGGTTCTAATAACCTTTGAATGCTCTTGAAATTCCTTCAGGTGAGCCTATTTTCCCAAGGTAAAACACCAGGAGAAACCATCACCCAAGGTTGCGACTCAATTACTACGGTCTGTACTGTCTGTACACAAGTGCCATCCAAAAGAAATCCATTTACCAGTAGGTGTTAATCTGACTTCAGCATTCTGCTCGGTTGGCTGTCATTGTGTCAGCGGGGAATGATCAACTGAATTAAACCGGTTTTTCTGAGTTCAAGGTGCTTGGCTCTTGTTGCTCCTTGAATAACGAGATTAATATCCTTCCAATTGTAATCAGCACCGCAAGAAAGGTAGTATAGTATTAGCTTCATAATACAGAGCAGTCAAACTGGTTATCCGGTCGTTCGCGGAGGCTTTCTTAGTCATCATCGTTTCTTGTCTGGCCTGAAAGTTTATCGGTCGTTTGAATTCGGTCTATGGAATAATATCAGCGCATTCCTGTGGTTGCTAGTCCAATCAAGCAAGGATGACAGTAAAACCGAAAAAGCAATGTAGTGTGGCAAATAAATTTTGACTACTTTCAGAGCCATCTGTTCTATATAGAGTTTATCGTAAAGAAGAAACTCCGTACTAGAGACAGTTTCATGGGGTATGAGATTTTTGTACAAGGTACCTTAGTTGAAAATTAACCCCCCCATAGCCGTAAACACAACGCTGTTTATGGAGTAAAATTGGCCCAATCCTTCCTCAAAAGTTATAGAGTATCCTCATATCAAATTGAGATTATTCAAGCACTGATCGAAGGGCAGATCAAATTAATCTACAACTATCAATAAAACATAAAATGAAGTTTGCAAACCAGCAACTGAACTGGGTTGCGAAGAGGCTATAGCTGGTAATGGATGACTGTTTTTAAACTTCAGTTCACTGCACGTTCCCTCAGAATTCATAAGAAATCCATTTTGCGAACAATGGTGTCCGATAATTGTCATCACACTTCTATAATTGCATGAACTGTGTACCGTCTATATATCGATTAACAATACAAGTTACTGATGTGTAGCAGCAATCAAAATGCCACTCATCAAGTTAATGTTTTCTGTGATTTCAACTTGCACAGAAGTCCTAGTCGATGGGTCATCGATTGGAGTTAACAGGACGGTTACTGTGTCTACTCTCGGAGCGATCGGACAACCTGATCACTATTCACAAGTGAACGTGGCTAAGCGTTCACTTGTGGTAATTTTGTCCTGCCTAATGTGAGGTCATTGGCGCAGTGGTTAACACGGTTGATTCGGCTAACCGAGCGCAGTGGCGTGAATGTTGTCTGTCTTGCTGTCTTGCTGATGACACCTTACTTTCACTTACAGCTCAGTTGTTTATTTGCTTGTGGGACTCTTTCGACTAACGCAGTGTACTAAAAGATTTAGTTCACCCGAAATCGAAAATAACGCATTGGTCTGTTGTGTTTATTGTTGCCAATTCGAGGACACAGGTTCCACAACTGAGAGATTTAATTCATCTAGTCACTCTGTTGTGTATGTCAGCATGCAGTTCACCCGTAGTTACAGTGTTGATTAGAAATACAGAACGCACGACTGTCAACCTTAGCAAATGGTTGAACATCACGTCAAACAATTGGTATGGCCGAACAGTTAAACGAGTAACCCTGATCAGCAATGGCGACAAAATATTCTATCACAGGGTATACCAGCGACTTTATTAACTCCGCTATAGTTTCAAGTAAAGTCAGCCTAAAACTAATGAAGATGAGTGAATCTCAGAGTACAAAATAGTGACATAAGTGCAAAAAATGTCGTGAATTCACTTTATATGACGGAATATTTTTAATAACAGAGTGATGTAACCTAACATGATAACTACTGCACACTTGAGCTTCAGTCTGTGTTACAAAATGTTCATGTTCGTATGAAAGTGTAGTGCTTCTCTTTTTTAAAGGGGCCGACTGCACAGTCTTTGAGAATTCGACAGCTGCGATCCATTGTGGATGATTTTCAATCTATATGAAAACAATTTTCTTGAATAAGCAAACGTCGCACAAGATGAGATATATCGCAGTCTAATGGAGTTCGGTGATGGTGTTGGTGTGTGTGTGCGAGGAGGTGACATACGGGCCACCTACAGAATGGATGACCAAGAAATGTTAGGGCTTTGTGCGAACTGCTTCTGCGTACGAAGACATGGATCATAGAGTCTGGTAATGATCTCCGCAACTGTTGATAATAACCGCAATTTGACCGATCTGGAGTGGTCTTGACGAACCTTGTAAATGATTCGAAATGCTTCGTCTGGTTTGATTCGATGGTCACTGTCAATCATGTGGGTCCCGATTGTACTAGAAATGGGTCTAACCAAATCAGTACAAGGTTATTTTGGAATGCGTTCACGAATACTCTACGACAGCCGACATGCAGTTCTCACAACATAACCGGCTTGGCAACTACAAGTGAAGGAGTAGATACACACATGACAAAGAGAGCTTTGCACAAACTTTTCTTAAGGCATGGTACAAGTACTGGACACGTGTCGAATATCACGGGGTAGGCACCCTCGATCGAGTTTGAAAGTCCACGATTAATTATTTCGCACTTCACCTCATCTTCATATGATAGACAAAAAAACGGGCATTTTCTCCGCTCTCTGAGCGAGTTCATATTTGATACCAGACCTCAGTTTTTCTATGGCATCGTTACATTAGTTTTGTAGAATTACCTAATTATACTTTAGAAAGTAACAAACTGAATGGTCAAACATTGGCTGTTCAGAGTTCAAGGTCCACATGAAAGCCACAAACCCAGAAAGACTACCGTTTGAGATAATGTAGAATTAGTATGACGTTGTACTTCAACCAATACGTCGATACGTGTTATGGCAGGACGAAGTCAAGAGGACTCTTGACCGTTCATGATGATTCTTGACTCTCACCCTCATACCGACATTCTGTGACCAGTTTCGTCCCTCTTTGGATTCATCAGGTGGAAATTGTCCGTATTGGGGGAGCGGATCAACAAGCCTGCGTTTTACGAGCCAAAGCTGTTATCCACTCGGCCACCAATGTGTTCACCACCGTGGTCATCCGTATAAATGAGGTGAAAAAACGAGTTACATCTCAATGTCTGACAGTTCTTTATTGCTGTAGTGTACTCAAACCAACAGTGATGTTCGTAATTATACAATGTAACTTCAAACGAATGACACACTGATAGCGGTACCATTAGTCCTAAGAAAAAATGTCTGCATTGAAGAGACACCTCTGCGCCCCCCAGAAGTTACTTCCTGTTTTTGGGGACGTGTGAATTGTTTTCTCCTGCAGCTTAATTAAGAAAAGCATGAAGGTTGGCATCTCGTCATTTGCGAGATGTCCAGCTTACTAATGCGAGCAGGATAAGTGACTTTTGGACATATGGGATGCAAACAAGCTCAAGTTAGTTGACAAGGCTATTCTAATCACAGTAGATTCTATGGTCTCAAAAGTGAGCATAATTCCGGAATAAACGAGGTCAGTTCGGGAAGGCTTCACATGATTGGACTTAGTGAAGTCAGTCCTACATGGTTCCTTACCAGTCAACAATCAGTAGAGACAGGTGAAACCTGTTACGGATCCCAGAAACTGGATGGAAAATTCCCCCCGCCTTTTCCAATCTTCATACGTTTTTTGCTCAAGTCATGTGAGTCTCTTCTTAATTCTCTTGGTGAACTTTCATGACAGTCGTGAATCTCTTGATGACCTTTCCAACCCAACTAATGTCTACTGATCATCCACTGGTGACCCTTCAAATCCAGACTGTGTGTAGTTTGTTCTATGCACCAACCTTAGAGCTCAAGATAACACCGTGTAAATGCCTGCCACGTTGTTCCACCTCATCCTCCCTCAACCTTGTTGTCTTCTATTAGCTAGTCCGTACGTATTCACCTTTACTTGCCTACACTTGTTTATGCCATTCACTTGCCAGCCTCGCAGTTGCATGCTTTCCTTATCTGATGGTACGTTGTTTTATGTATTCACGGACATGTGCAGCTCATTTGGGGTACGTTGTTGTTATACTCCCGTCAGCGTGAACAACTGAGTTCTATAGTAACCGATTGAACATACTTTGACTTCTGAAATCCGAGTTGTCTACACGCCACTTATCGATCGCACCCAAGCATTTTTAACTTACAGTGTCCTTGAAACTATATGACTCACCAAGTGTACACCATACTAAATGAAATATTAATTCGGTTTTATGAACAAAATGCTCAGGGAAGCTTGGAGAAACGAAGACCAATAGACCGATCATGCCGTTCTTCCTGATAGATAGATTATCATGTTTTTGGTTTGATTTCAACTGAAACATCCTCTTGAGCCGGCGAACCATGAATACACGCTCTGGTTTTTGATAGGAACGCGCTCTACTGGCAATCCCTTACTATTCGAGGTCATAAGGCATGTTGTGATGATTCCAGGAATACAGAAATGTTCAGACTGGTCCCGCCAAATCGGTAATCTGAAAATGATGATTTGTCTGACGGTGACTAGTACTAACCCTAACTCGTCATATGTGTAAGCAAGTCTGTCAGCTTCCATCCCAGAAAGTAACGAACTTCAAGATAGTAGGCCAGCAGTCGCGAAAGTACACTCACCAGGATTGAACAAAAATCATGCTACCAGAAAATGATCATATTCTTTCTCTACATGGCAAGAGTGAATTTATTAGTGCATTCCAGCAGGGAAACTATAACCAATTATAGCTTCACAGCATATCAGCATAGCCACTTAGTGCTGATGTATCATCAACCCGATACAGATAAAGGCTGTCTACATGGCCACCAACCTGCAGCCTCCTCGGCAAACGTAGACGATTACCAGTATACAGACACACTCTGCAAACTCCGAAGCATCTGGGTGTTATCCTCAAACTGGCTATGCGCGTTAGTGAAAACTTGTTACATTCCGAAACGAGAGGAAGACAGGGTACTTGTGACACCAAACATTTCTATGTTTATTGGGTTTTCAAAGGTTTGTTTGTAGATAACACTAGCAGTAAAATAAGAAAACCATAACCGGTCCGAAATTCTCGGTTTGGCTTGACTCAGCGTGTGACTTGCTTGTTTTAACGCGTGACACACCTAAACAACTAACTTTACTCCGGTGCTAGTTATAACAAAACCCGATGCTACGCCCAAATGACATCCGGAATGATCACTGAGCTGACATGTCTGATTGTTCGAGTTGCCAACACTGATTGGCTGTAACCTAACGCGAATCGTTAGTTGGTTTTTTTATCGACGGGTCCGACCAACCCCATCTCCATGCACCAACAGATTATTGTCGTAGCACAGGACGGCAGCAGTTCGTTGGATGTGAATTGACACTTGAAACCGTACAACAGCGTTTCTGGCTTCACTCTTCAGATTTAACATGTGAAAGTGACTAGTTAACTTCAGATTGCTAACACTTTCATTGTATTTCACATAGTACGTCCCACCTAACTAACAACACATGCCTTGACGGTTGGTCACTCAATCGTTCGTAAAGACAGTTCCCAGTTAGATCCACAATTACGATTCACGAACCAGTAGTTGTGCAAACCGTTTCTACCTACGATGCAGTCAAGAGTTGTTTTGCGCTCAGCGTCCTTCAACTGCGAGCATACTGATCAATACCTTAGTGTTGATCGACATGGTATCTGTCACAAGTGAGCACTATTCACGGATGTGTTCGTTCGATGAAATAAGTTACCCAAGAAATCCGTCTCGTTCTTGTCATCCGATCAAGCCACCCCCACTCCCTAACAACCGCTTGCCCACTGAATATTACGCTTCGATGTACTACTATCGTCTAAGTGTTTTATCTTTAAGTTTACATAAGGAAATATCGTGCAGTACATATGTTCGAATGAATTGGCCTAGTCGGATGTTGGAGTCCGTACTCAGTCACCGTGACGTATGTCCGATTTTTAGTGGACAGTCCTCATACAATAACAGCATGAAACGTGAACACAACCATTTAAGATTTGGTGCCTCATTAGACAAGAACTCCTTGTTAATCGTGTGAGAAGCGTGTTGATCATGGTTCTATTTAATCCAGTTTTGTTATCACGCCTTCGTTTTAGTTGTTCATTTTGTGTCAATAACGATGCACCTCATTACTCAAGTGATTACAGATGTGTAGAAAAGATCTTGATTTTTCTTATAAATTGAACATAATCCAAAATCGATCGCAGCTGTCACATTCCCATAGACTTCCCAGTTAACACCAATCGATTAGTGTTAACAGGACAATGGCTGTGTCTCCTCTCAAGGTAAACGGAGCATTACTCACAAGCGAAGTTTTAATCGATGCGATCGAGGTAATCGGGCAACCTGATCACAATTCACAAGCGAACGTGGCTAAGCGTTCACGTGGTAATTTTGTCGTGCCTAATGTGAGGTCATTGGCGCAGTGGTCAACACAGTTGACTCATGAAAGCGTGGCCGGAGTTCTAGTCCAGGCCGTGACAAGTATATGTGCCATTGAAGAGCAATACTCAAGTCTAGTGCTTCTTTTTTTCAATGGACTGACTGGAAATTCTATGGGAGTGCGACAGCTGCTATCAATTATGGGTGACGTTCATTTTATAGTCAAGCGATTATTTGGAGAAGCCAGGCATTTCTTCTCTTGTGAACTGGTTGTACTCTTTTGGTTCGTCATTCACACGCAACTGAAAATGAATCTCCTAGAAACATGACGTGACTACCAGAATGCATTGTGCTGAATGAAAGGCGGTAATCGGAAAGTAGAATATAACTAGAATGTGTATTCCTCTTGTAATTACTGAAAGTATCCACCTGTTTCTCGGCTAAATAACCGTTCTAACTGACCTCATTCATTGTTTGGAAAACTAGGCTTTCTTTTCATATGGACTATTATAACATGTGCCATTTCCTATGGACTGTTTAATATGCTGTGACCCGCTGGTCATCGATAACGAGAAATGGCTAGCGCACGAATATACGAATCACGGACACGTAACATAGAGCGTAACAATACCCGGAAAGCCCTGAAGAGCACAGAAGACCATGACCTTCAGTCAAGAATGTATTAGCTCTCAAACGAAGGGCAACAGAGCATACCAGCGTCTGCTGAAGAATCCCACCTGAATTGCTGCATTAAAAATGGGATGGGCCAATCAGAGACGGAGGAGGACCGTGCGCCAAAATTAAGTTTTAGTATGTTATGGCGCGAAAAGATAAAATTCAAAACCACAAATTATTTTTCTAAAAGATCTCAAAAGGTAAACCACTTCTGGGGAAAACAGGCTTTTCCCAACCACCGCATCCGGATTACAGTGAAACCTTACTTATGATGAACTGAATGTCCTACGTTCTTATATGTAAGCACGTATGAGGCATAGTGTCATTTACGTTGTTTTAGCCAGTGTACAGAGGCAATTGTTCATCCAATCAATGGGTTTATTTTGTCCGGTCCAACAGAACATAACACAGAAGGTTGCAAAATTGTCGCGTTTTGTTTCTCCTCTTTTAGTAAGAATACAATCGATCGCATTGGTGTTAAACTACTTGGTTGCTAACTTCCCACTCTGTGGGACCACCAGTTACGCAATTCATATCAATTTTACCTCAAATATTCTTCCCTAGTTTCCTGGTAGATACTTCGTTCACTTGTGCACAAGAAGCACACTGCCCAGATGAGGAATGCTGGTTTCAGACAGATCAGTGGTATAGCAATGAATGACACTATAGACTCAAAGTTAACCGACAGATTTTTTATCCCACCGACCGGAACATACTCTATAAAAATCGCATTAGTAGTGTCTCAATAGTGACCGATGACAAACATTTCAGTTCCTAATCTGTTAGTTACTACTAACTGACAGCATAGCAATCTTAGATAGTTCCTTCATCGGTGGCTTGAAACTTTAGGTGAGATGGCGGCTAACCGAGCTCAGTGGCGTGAATGTTGTCGTTGTTTGGCCGGGTTGTCTGTGAAGTGAGTGCACTTAATGTCGCGGGGCAGTGAAAGCTCTGAGGAAGCTGTCTTTCTGATGACGCCTTACTTTCACTTACAGCTTGGTTGTTTGTTTGCAAGGTGTAGGCGCCTTGATGTTGTATGTTTGAATGTAGACCTAGCTATGTTTAGCGGTTACGTCCCCTACCCTCTCTCTTTTTTTTTCTCTTCCTAAACAGGGTTTGTTTCTTCTTCCTCATGGTTGTGTGGCAGTTAAGCATCAGTGTGAACCACTGATGTATTGCTGTCTATGTATATATGTGTGTATGTAGTTCCTTCATCAGACGGCGGTCTGTCCACGGCGAAGCCACAGATGAGTTGTTTCAATGTCTTCAATTTTACAATAGTTCACTCACAAATGTTCTTTAATTTCAACAACTAACCTAAAAAGTTCTGTACCGAAGATAATTTAGCACAAGCATGTGGTCTTAGCCAAAGCCTTGTTGATGAATGAAAGCCTAAGCTTTTTATGGACTTTTGCATTAAGTACAAATCGCTAACCTTATCCAGGTGCTTGGTGTCATGGTGAACAATCAGTAACAAAGGCTTATTTTACCCGAGGCGTTCATCGAATGCAGTGTGTCAAAACCGTTAATTCATCGATCCTTTCGCTCGGTTATGAAAAAGTTTTACAGTCGCTGTTTTCAAAATGCTTGCCGTTTCCGAAAGTCACAGTGAAAAGCGGAAATCCTTCAAGTCAATAAACATATCGTCATCAAACGAAGGCTTCAATCAGCCAACTCATTGTTTCACACGGCTTTGTAAACAAACAAATTATCAAAAACGTTTTCAAATGTTTGCTTTCCGAAATGACACGAACAAACAACTAAAACGACAACAGATATTCAAACAACTCACATCATCAACGCTTTTTTGATCATTCCCTTCACTGTGCTCTTACGTAGCACCATATCTAAACAACAAGGCTTGTGGGACTCTTGCGACTAACGCAGTGTACTGAAAGCCTTAGTCCACCCGAAATCGAACATAACGCATTGGTCTGTTGTGTTTGTTGTTGCCAATCCGAGGACACAGGTTCCACAACTGAGAGATTTAACTCATCTTATCAGTTCGCCCGCAGTTACAATGTTGATTAGAAATACAGAACGCACGACTGTCAACCTTAGCAGATGGTCGAACATCACGTCAAACAATTCGTATAGCCAAATAGTTAAACGAGTAAACCTGATCAACACTTGTGACAAAATATTCTATAACAAGGTATACCAGCGACTTTATTAACTCCGCTATAGTTTCAACTAAAGTCAGCCTAAAACTAATGGAGATGAGTGAATCTCAGAGTACAAAATAGTGACATAAGCACTATATGCAAAAAATGTGAATTCACTTTATGTGACGGAATATTTTTAGTAACAAAATGATGTAACCTAACATGATAACTGCTGCACACTTGAGCTTCAGTCTGTGTTACAAAATGTTCATGTTCGTATGAAAGTGTAGTGAGTTAGTTCTGCCGAAGTCTGGTTTGACATTTCTGGAATCGGCGTCAATTGATCATCTACAAGTTTAATCTAATACTTCGTCTGCTTCAGTACCCAACTTCGGTCGTCAGGTCCATTTTGCGGATCTATCATCCGTTGTGCAGTGTTCGTCACTACATCAGTATCCTTGGTGTAAGCCCGATTGTACTGATCTTTCTCCTGAAGCGCATCCAGCACATGAACGTTCTCACCAAAAGACACTCGACTAGGACGCGAGAGAGCACGCTGACGGGAACGCACCATATCATACATTGTCTCGTCAAAGTCCATTTGTCGTTTGGCTCCTGGCAAAATACTTGCTCTACGCGTTGAACGCATGTAACCAGCCAGTTCGGTGGCTTCACTTGGACCAGATCCACCGTGACCTGTTTCAACATGCATTTGCGTTAAACTGCCTTTGGGACGTACGTCAACTGTCGAACTACGAAGCGATGAACCAGAATGAAAAGATGAATCATATTTCGAGCGCAGACGTATTGGAACATCCTGTAGCAAGCTTTTTGACTTTTCCGGTTGCATTGAAGCGAGATGTAGTTTCATAGATATCTTCGAATACATGTGCATAATTTTCTGATCGTAAGCCTCGGGTTCCCGTTGCAGAATACGCCGAATGTACTTCTCGTCTAAACGCATAAAAAACTCACGAACCACATTACGGCCTTTTAGATCGGAGATGGTCTCAATGCCTACCATTGTCTCATCCAAAACACTACTCATGAGCACATTGAATAGGCTGAGTTCCTGTTTAGCTTGCATACGAATTTTTAACACTTTCACCAGTGGTTTCATGGTTACACCCATCAGTCCGACGGTAAATAGAATGATGTACAGTGTTGCGGTTATCATCACACGCCGATTATACACTCCATGTGGGCCCAAGTTATTAGACACGATCAACACAGATAATGCAAATGCAACCGCTCCACGTAGACCGCCGTAGATCAGAATTACCTGATTTGCCCATGAGATTTTCGTTCCATCCACGTTCACCAAATTGATCACCGCAGTCAGCCCAAACACAACGATGGATCGAGATATCAAACACAAAATAATGCTCCAGAGTATGAAACCGGTGTGCCAGGCCAAGTCGCCGGAGACCACCTCGATGCCAAGAAACAGAAAGATCACCGACTCACTCACCTCGGACACCAGTTTGGTCAATTTTCGAACCAAGTTGACCGATTTGAAACCAAGGTTGTGAAATGCATAAGCTGCTTGCACTAGACCGCAACCGATCATGGAAATGATTCCGGACCAGCCGACCATATCAGCCATGATGTAGGAGAAGTAAGCCAACAAAATCAGTGTGAACGTATTCAGGTGACTTTTGATTCGAGTGATCAAGCAAGACAGGATGCCAATAATCACGCCGATCATAAGGCCACCAAAGCTGACGGTGAAAAACGAGGCAATCCCCACACCAATCTGATGCCCCGTGATTGTGTCTTTGCCAACAAACGCAGACATGATATCGTAGAGCACCACGGTGATTGCATCATTAAGCAATGATTCGCCGAACACAACGTAATACAACCCCAAATCAACCCCGATATCTTGAAATATGGCCAACACGGCCACCGGATCTACGGCCACGATCAAGGAGCTGAATAACAGCATACTATTCAAATCAAACTGATTAGTTGATCCTCCAAATGCGCCCGCTTTTTGAAGCCCGTACATTGCGAATCCGATAATCAGAAAATTGAAAATAGTGCCGAGGACGGCGAAAATCAATACGACCCCGAGATACTCACTGAATGTACGATTATACAGCGAGTAAGATGATTCGAGGACAATCGGTGGTAGAAGGTAGGTGAAAAACAGTGTGGGTGTTAGTTGCCATACTGTGGCCTCAAACGAACCCACGTTGATGCCATATCGTACGATAAGTCCGAAGATGATTCCAAGGAGAATCAGTAGTAACGATTCTGGGACGTAATCTGCCAAATACGGTATATGATGAGACGCCATTTTGATAAGAATCATGATCATGAGGAACAACATTACAGTAATGTGTACTGAGAACTCGTGGAATTCCCATTTAGCTGCAGCAATCTCATGGCTTTTGTTATGTCCTTCTGTTCCTGTTAAATTTCCTGTGGTTCCAGATCCGGCAACTTCCAACCCAATGGTCAGATTGAGGTACAGAATCCACACGGTTGTTCCAACGGTCAAATGTTTCATGTTTTTGTTCTCTTATCAGATATGTTAGAACAACGTGCCTAGGGTACTGGGTATAGGGTTATGTACACAGGTAACGTTCCACTTTTTCAAAGACGATTTTCGTAATCTTTTTTGAGTGCTTGCATTGCATAAGATTGTTCCAGTTGATTGGTTAATGAATGGTCACAATTGTGATCATTATACGTACACTCATACAGAAGCACACACAACCAAAGAGGTTCTGAAATAGACCTAAATGGAACAGAGACAATAATGATCTATCACGTTGTACTAATACATCGTTTTGTTAGAGCGGAAAGGTGTGCAATGTAACGAATTCACTGGTACAGTATTCTTCATTACTAGAAGACGAAAGTTCGTTTTTTGAATTTAATGTTTTCGCCCTGAGTAGATACATGAGTTAATAATTGGTATAATTATGGAATACTTATTGCTTACATGTAAAAACTTCCTTATTTGGATGTATTTTCGTTGACCTCTTTCAGAAAGGAGCACAAAACTAGATCTTCGCTCCTGAAGAACACAGCAGCAGTGCATAGTTCTTTCATAATGGATATCTCAATTCCCGTCCACGTATTCCATAAACAAACTTATTGACCATTGCAATTTTGATCTCATGTCATTGTTGACTTAATGTTTCCATCAAAATTTCCTCACAAATAATTGTGTCGATTGATTCATCCTATAGAACAGCAATTAGGTGAACTGAAACGGTTGCAATTGGTTTGAGTCACACAAACAAACGGAAACATTCTTCATTACTGCTTCAAACGCACTGTTTAAAATGAGCGCAACGAGCAGCATCATTGTGTGTTTAATTCCGTACACACTTTATCATCGCCAGTTGAATCAACCAACAAACGGGACCTTAAATATCGATATTTCTTGTAGTCATTCTCTGTATGAAATTCATTCATCGGAGAAGCTTTAGATAGACCAGTTTCTATTCGGTTGCAGAGGCAGTTGTAAGTGTCTTCCTGCTATTTATAGCCGATACCTTTTCCAGAATCAATCAGTTAACCTCGTCCTATTCATGCTCACATTTATAACCACATTCATACATCCTATTTGATATCTCAACGCGGTTCGAACATTACCGTTGGGAATACAGGGTCATAAAAGATCATAAAACTTCGAACCGCTTTGTTATGTCAAATATGATGCGTGAATGCGGTTATTACTGTGGGCACGGACATGACAAGATTAACGGGTTAATTCTCGAACACTTTGCAGGAGGACATTTACACAATACAAACGGAAACCCATTTCATAGGGCTATCCTCTCAAAGATCTTTCTTGTTTGTGCTGAGTATTCCATGGAAATTAATTGTTGAAAAAATGTACCAGAACTGCCCCAAGTGATAATGAAGTCTTGTTGAAATGATGATTAATTATATCGAGAATCAGATAAAGGAATGAGCTAGTAACACATTGAAAACTACAAAAACAATCGTGGTCACCAGTCTGATAGAAGCCCACATGTACACACGTCTGACACGTTGGTATTACCGAGATACGATAACTTACGGAGAACAAGTTTGGAGCCATCGATAATGGTCAAATAAACACACTGTACATTCTTGTTCTTCTGCTGATTATGCTGGCGATGATACATTTGCCACAGGGCTTCTAATATTTGAAACATTGAGTTCCTTTTAACCATTTGAATAGAATAGTCAGAGAGCAGGACAAGCTTTGCTGCATTATACACCCGTTTTAGCGCGGCGCTGATCATCTTACCAAAGGTGTTCAACAGACTATCTCCTTTGAAGAGGAGTTTGATGTAGACATCATTTTAGGGACGTCCAAAGTTGCATTTTTCGCAGGAGCAAATTTGCTCCATTTCTGAATGAAACGTTCGAGAAAATTGTTCTCACGAAGCGTTTCATACGACACTGTTTGCTCGGCTCGTAGTCTGTCTTGGGAGCAGATTCTTGATGCTCTGTAAAGCATTGTGCGTACTAATGATCTTTTGTATGCAACAGGAGCAAAACTCATGAAATTCGTGTATTGTCCCGTCCATGTTGGCTTATGGTACACAGAAAGTTCGATAGAACCGTCTGAACGGCGCCTAACCAGGATGTCCAAGAAGGGCAAACCGTTCTCATTCTCGTCCTGCTCTCACAAACCACTAGGTTACCTCTACCTCCGGTCAGAAAGCTAACCCCGATGTTTTCTACCAGCCATTGCATCTATCAGTCTTCCTGCAGTTGCGGAAACACATACATTGGTAGAACAGAAAGGATGCTTGAAACCAGGGCCAAGGAGCACATTCCAAATTGGTTGAGAGTGACACTGTCTAACACGCCAATGAGTGACACTCAGCGAGGACGAAACGCCACTTCATCCATTGCGAGGCACTTATCGACTACAGGTCACAGTGTCAACATCGCAATCCTGATGTTGTGTTCTGAAGCGACCGTGGATTGGTCCACTGATAAATTGTTTATTTTGCCAAGGTTTGAATAAGCAATTAATTCAGTGGATTTTCTTCACATAAAAGCGCCGGATGTTGCTTCCACACTAAACGCTTGCGACAAAGTATGACGGGATAGCTTATAAGGGACTGATTCGCAATTTGTTCCACGAGTGCACCCATATTCTGTCCTGGCACCTCAGCATACAAAGTCAAGATCTAAATGTTCATGCTAAGCCGTTAAACTGCTACAAGAGTTCGAATCTATACTCATCTGGTTCGAAAACACGTGGGTTAACCGACCAATATCACGAAGAAATAATGCATGTTACACTGATTTTTAAGCAGCCGATTGTCATGATACTATCATTGATTCTTCATTGTGTGTGTATGTGATATTTGCCACTTATCGTTTGTGGTAGCGCCAAAAGTGTTTTCGCCCAACGCCGTCTATCAACTGTCTACATGATGCAATTTTATGACAAATTTAGCGAAATATTAACCGCTCTATAAACAGGGAAAATCGCTTTGCCGCAGTCCTCACCACGCATCTGATTGGAGTTGAGTAACCTCAAAGGAGTAGTCGGTTGGTAATATCCATGCGTCATTAACCGATTGATTGTCATGATGAGGCTGAATAAATTATTGTCCTCCTTCGAAGCGATTGAGCAATCAGAACAAACTCGCAAGCGAAAGTGATTGAGTGTTCAAATATAATGATTTAGTCGTGTCTAATGTGAGGTGAGTGGGACAGTGGTCGGCATGGTTGCTTCAAAAGCGCGGCCGGAATTCTAGTCAAGGCAGTGGCAAGTATATGCATTATTGACGAATTTTACTAAGAGCGAAACTTCAGTCTAGTGCTTCTTTTCGGAAGGGACTGACTGAAGTGTTCATGGAAATGCGAGTGATGTGGATGGTATCCAGTTTATAGAAACCAATCATCCCTAACGGTAGTCTTTCCAATCAGGTACCGGTGTCCTCGCTGTCGCTGTTATGGTTTATCCAACTTTGCTCAGTTTTAAACGCGCAGTTGATTTGTTTGGAGTTCATTTGGGTGTGACATAATTCAATTATATTCCAAAGTACAAGTGGTGTAGCTTCACGTGGACTGTTAGAAAAACACAACCAATAGCTGCTGGAGTCTGCGATAACAAATCAGTCGGCATCCGAATAGATGTTGCGAAAGCGTGTACTTTCCAACTTTGGTACATTGGATAATTGACCTCAAAGGTTCCTGACGTTCGCCATCTTCCGAAACAATCCCCACACTCCAATAGTTTTCCAAGACAGTATCTTCTTGGTCACGACTGATGGTCAGCTGTCGAGTCGTAAACACTGTCGACCAAGTTTCCCGTTTTGTGTAACTCAACTCGATCTCTTGAGTCGTGTATTATCTGTTAACTGTCAAACAGTATCACAAGTTTGTGTAGGTCAAGGAACTTACATACTGAGTTAAGCAGTCAGAGCACATTGAAATCCGCACGACAGCGGGACTAAGAGATAAGCATACGGTAGGGATTCGGATGACCTCGTCCGAAACTTACAAGTCACTTTCCAGTCAACCGAGCCATCATGGTTAATCTATCATCACACACACACCCCAATGAACGTGTCTGCAAATGCTCCTTAACTCATTGAACTTGTCGTATCTGCACTCAGGTCCGATGTTGACAACATTTTGCTCCAAATCTCAAAGGATAATGTGAAATATGAAAACGGTTGTGTTTATCCAGTAAGGACCCGATACAGCGCCTGACATGACTAGCGGTTCCAACTTTGTCAAAAACGATGTCACCATGTTCATTGTTTGACATGACTCTTAGCCACGAACGCTGCCACAACAACTAGTCAGGTTCTATCACACACGTTTAGGCAACATAAGAAGAGGATGGATCATTTAATGCTGCACAACATCCTGAACAACAAATTCCGTTTTGATGCCACCACACGAGCTAAACAACACTCGGTCCTACTATGAGCACTTTCGACTCCACGGCTTGTAAAGCTTCACTCAGCAACCGAATTACCAGTGAAGGACCGTGTTCAAATCAACTCATCCGTCTGTCGTTAATGGCGTGATTCACCTTCTGATTATGATTAACTTGTGCACCTGGTGTAGTATTTGTGAATGTGCTCCGTCTGTTTTTATTTGAGATGCTAACATCTCTTGGGGGCCACGAAAACCGGTAGGTAGACAATCACTACAGCTTTTTCAGCAACGCAGTATACTGCACACAGAACCAGACACCGTTACTATCAGTGGTGTAACTTATCAGTCCTTGTTAAGACCCTTCTTATATTCTTTTGGGTAGAAGGATTGATACGGCGTATCATGTCACTCAACTCTTCAAGAATCCTACAGGCATATTTTGGAAGTATTTCGCTTAACCACTTTCTCTGATTCTGTTCACATGCTGTTCACATCATTTGGTGGGTAACTTGCATTCACACTGTTAACTTCTGTTGTTCTTTCTCATATGTAGCTTTTACTAGCTCATCCGGGTCAGCTTGCATCCTATCAGCCAACAAAACGTTTAGTGACTAATTGTATTATGGGAAATGTCTGACTCCCTTGCAAAATCAAAGCAAAAACTAAGCTGTGAGCAACAGCAGTATTAGTGTACATTGGGGATCATCCACTCACGTTGAAAATTATTGTTACTATAGATTGAGCATCATTCACAAATGGTTGCAGCTGTCGCATTCCCATAGAATTTCTAGTCGACCTTTTGCAACACCGTGTTGATCAGGTAATTCTAGCAAGTGTTATTTGTACTTTTTTACGGCTGCTTTTTGTGGCTGTCTTGACCACAGATCTTAATGGCACTTCCTGAAGGAATGAAGCCAGAGTTGCTCGTAACTTTCCTTCACATAGGTCAATCAGTTCGCTGCCTACAACACATTGTCTGGTTACCACTACGATGATGAAGCAGTCTAACCGCGGTCGAACTGACACGGTTGGCGAAATCCGAAACGGATTAGCCTGCCACAGTGACCGAAGCCAAAGGAC
The DNA here is from genome assembly GCA_014338405.1 of Paragonimus skrjabini miyazakii. Classification (NCBI taxonomy): domain Eukaryota; kingdom Metazoa; phylum Platyhelminthes; class Trematoda; order Plagiorchiida; family Troglotrematidae; genus Paragonimus; species Paragonimus skrjabini miyazakii. The sequence continues at coordinate 19,472 of JTDE01001872.1, read as the reverse complement.
GCCTGCGCTTTAAACCATCACCTCAAGTGGCTTGCGCTGCACCACTTGCGGTTCCACTCACACACCACGTATCCGGTGTAAACCTGAAGGCATAAGACCAGTATGTGTGTGAGTGAGGCCTTTGTGTCCAGCCGGCCAATGCTGGCTAGCCAATTGAATGGCTAGCACGAAAAGGAAACCCTTATCTCTTGGAAAATAAACAGTGAGAGACTGCAATGACAAGACCTATACTAAGATGTGTGAAATGTAATACAAGAAGCATTTCAGTATACGAATCCATGCTAGTGCATTCCGGAGATGATAAAGTTGAAAAACAAAACTCAAAGTTGAACTACGAAAAGATCAGACAGACGATTCATCATTCAGTACACCAACAAAGCTCAAGAGAAGGATAGGTGGAAGATCACTGACACCCCAGTATCTGAAAAGTGGAGCGGATTAGTTGCCAAACGACCATGGTCTTGGTCGATGCAATCATCATCAAAAATAAAATGGATATACTGATAGGATCTACCTGAGCCTAACGTACTCGTTGTCTCTTCGCCGACGATGCACTATGAGTCCGCCGGTGACCTACTAATCCCAAATGGCCGGCGCGGTCGCGGTCGCACACATCGCAACGCCATATAGTCATGACACCACGACCTATGGCACCGATGGTTCCCTTGCGTACCGCGCGCTTTCGTTCTCGGCCGCGCAGTAACTGCTAGTTGAACTCGCGGACACCCGTCCGAATCGTATTCCTCCAGGCAGTCCGGTTCAACGCTAAGTCTGAAATCAATTTTACAACATGAAAGACTTACCTGCATAGCATCCTGGTATCTCCATCAATGACCACCAGGAGTTCACTTACCTAATCTCAGTTGTCCATACAGCACCTACTTCGGGATACGGTCATCGCCCATCCGACGGACGTGACTCAATCAACGAAGCTGATTCAACATCAACAGGGCTTCCATCCCGTTCATATCCGCTCGCCTCAGTACCTCAGTTTTCGGAACCATGTCCGACCACCGAATACCCAAGATGCGTCTTAGACATTGCAAATGAAAGCGGCTCAGGCAGCGCGCGTTCTGCTGATACAATGTCCATGTTTCACTGCCGTACAGCAGTATAGACAGCACCATTGAGCAGTAGACAAACAGTTTAGTGCTCGGCTTCAGGCTGTGGTTCTTCCAGACACGTCTTTCAAGACGTCCGAAAGTAGTGCTAGTCTTTGCCACACGAGCTCTCAACTCTCGGTCCACGGACAGATCGGTGGACAGATTGCTGCCCAATTGGCAGAAATTTGTGCAGCTGTGGACAACATCTCCATTAGCACGGATTTGGGGTAAAGGTACACAGATAGCACCTCCGTCCGGAGAAGGCTGAAAGAAAGAAAATGTCTAACCTGTGTTGATATCCAGTCCAAACTCGGATGCCGTGGTCGTGAAAGCCGTGGCCAATCGCTGTAGCTCGTCCTCGCTATGTGTAATCAGCGCGCTGTCGTCTGCGAACAGAAGCATGCGCATCATTGAGGTGTGTAACCGGGTTGGGGTACCGAAACGTCGGATATTCAGTAGGCGCCCATCTGTCCGGTACTCTACCTCAAAGCCGTTCTTCCCAGAGTCCTTTTCGAATTGAAACACACACACACCATTCCCACGTGTTGTATCACACATTACGCACCGCCTTAGCAAGACGACTGTACTTGTTCACAAATCAAAGTCACGTGGTCCGATCCTGAGGCGCACAGACATCTGTCCGTTGCGTACTGATTGTACTCTGTGTTTCAATACCGATTGGGATGGTCAACGAAAGTGCGTCCGTTCGACTCAGGTTAGAGAAATCGGACGATAGAATATCACGACCGTATGCAAGACCGTTGATTTCTCTTGAGTAATGCCTTCCCATACACAACCTGAGTAGGCACCGGAGAGGAAGGCGGGTGAGAGAGTTAAGCAAAATGTTTGATTTCTTCAGTTCTAGTGGACAGCTATGCTCACCAATTCCACTGTGTGTTCGCTTAGGAAAACTGGTGGTTTAGAAGATGAGGTGTATTTCCGCATCTTTCATGCGAAGCGCTGAAGAAGTGTACAAAATCCGTTTTTCGGTGACGACTGACGAGAAACTCGTGCTTCTGAAAAGCAAGATATAAAGAGTTACGTATATGTAGAATAGGCAGAAGGAGTGAAATACTAAAGTACAAACTTTGATAGCGCTGTTTATATTTTGGATTAAAGCTGAGCTGGGATGTAAACTGTTGTGTAGTGTTCGCTTGAATTGTTTTCCTCCCAGGACAGCAGACAAGAGTATCACGTAAAACGAACGTACAAAATGCGTTATAGCTACAGTTTACTTTATAGTTCAGTCTCTAGCGATTCCGATGAACAACGGCGAATTATTTATTCGCACTTGTAAGCAGGGTGGTCGGATGAAAGATTCAACAATATTGTGAGGTCGCTACACAACCGAAGTACGAGCGCACTTACCATGACTTAAGAAGAGTCGTCTAGCGACAGTGGGACCGTAAATCAAATTGTTGCTGCCCCTAATTTTTTTTAAAAATCACACCGAAAGGGTACAGTTCACATACTGTAGACAAACAGTTTAACCTTCTGCCGTAAGCTTCTTGCTCATGCTCAAGAGTGTACGAGGTGGTGTGACTGTGCGGGGATATGAAATACAAACGTATTTCCCACAGTTGAGTGTTCTTAACACACCAAAGATTTTCTCTAATTGGTGCGGCCGTGGTATCTCTTTATATTAAGATGTAGGCACAGTTCACGAGATGGAGACTATGGCGTATCACGATACGCAGAAAAAGTTGTCGAAAATCCTGACCTGAGGCAGTTTTGAATTCTGTAAGTGTGCAGGATGGTAACAGCGTCTACAAGTAATGCAAGAAATAACCGCTTCTTGTGACCATTCGAAGTCCAGAATTATGTTCATTTTGGTCCACAGTGTGAGACATCAAACCTATCGTGATGCATGACCAAGTAGGAGATGCGATTAGTTCAACACTCGGTAGAGTATCTCGATGCATTGGTGAGATGTGGTGAAAGTTCAAAACAGAAGGGATGCAAACAACACGAACGATTGAACGAGTCACCACCCAACACAATCGGGACAACGGACAAGAAATGGTAAGCGTCAGCCACATGAGCAGAACCGGACAGCAGTGAGCACGACTGTTAAGTGGAAACCTCACTGGGTAGTGGACTGGAATTCGGGTTCATAAAGGTGAGCGCGTGAGTGACGTGAGAACGTGCAAATTGAGTGAATGCGAGCCAGTTTTGACACGAACGTGTACCCAAGGTTCGCTTGCACTTATCTAGGTTGGTCAAAATTTGTTTTTCGTTATTAAGTGAAATTTTGAGGATATCATATAGTTGCACATGGAAAGATCTAACGTAAATCACATTAAATTCACATAACGTCAGACCAGGTAAAAAATGAATCCTGGGTAACAAAAGGATTACGTTGCGAGTGGTTGTCGTTTACACAGAAATCGTGCGTGACAGGTTGTTCGAAGTAGGCGGTAATTAATGGGAACTGAGATATGGAAGAGCGTTAGTTGAAAGCTGTACAAACCTTGATAAACATGTATTCGGTTGATTAAAATCGGTGGACTGACCCGGGCCTGAGATGGAAAGGGAACTATTCGTTTATTTAACTTGCGGTTTTTTATATGCGCGCGGACGAACGACCACCAGTCAAGAGGGAAGGAAGTAGTTTTGTTATTGTTTTCCTGTTGCCTTATACGTCGCAGTGCCGAAGAATTACGCGACGTTTGTTGAATACTGCTCACTTATTCAGTTTTGCACAAATCGGTACATGGCATACTCACAATCAGAATTATGGTTCACTCATCTATCTGAATGTGAGTTACTAATCGGTGGATCATGAGTTCACCACAGGAAATTAGATGAAACAGTACACACTCAAGGGCTGGCGGTCGAACGCTTGCATGACTATTTTCACAGTGCAATGTGATTACGATATGATCCATGCATGAGCTGCTATGCGGTCAGCTGTACGGAGGGAGTTAGCCTTTTCAGCCAGTGGCAGAACATTCTCATGAAAGCATTTTCCATTCACATCTATTGAGCTTTCCAAGCTCATAATACTCTGGTCGACTAACAAAGCGCTGTGCGGGAAGTTATGAAATCTCAAGAAGGAAATATCATCTTCATAAGTGCGAACTGATAATGGTCGGCCTTAGCGTTTTCGGCCCGTCAGTGTTTGGTACTCAACACATAATGTATAGTCAAGCAGAGAAGCTATTAATATGGTGCGTTCTTGTGTAAATTGGTTAATCGAACAATCCACAGCATTCACCAAAAGATACTTCAAGGATCAAAGCAGACAGACGAGTGCACCCACATAAACGTGCAGTGAGTCGAGGGTAAAGGCTGTACTCTTTCACATGTCAGGTTCGACGTGAATAGTACGTGTGAGCTAGCCCTGGCCAGTAGTGCTGTGCATGAATGCCTTGTCTTACGGAGAGATCAATTAATAGGGATTACAATTTTATGATTTCTGTCTTTTATTAATCTGAGTCTGGCAAGGACATGCAATAAACAAGGTGTGGCCACTGTAAAACTCAATCGTAACAGACTACCGGAAACGGTGACATAATGCTCGATGGAACGGCATGATAGTGTGTTCTATAGGTAATTGCTGGATGTTTCACTGGCAAAAATCAGCGATTAATTTCTCTAATATGCATTGAGGATCTCAAATGCACGACACAAACAATTCCGATATTTCAAGTTGAACATCACTCACAATTGATCGCAGCTGTCGCATCCCCATAGACTGTGTCTCCATTTCAAGACGATCGGGCAACCTGATCATTACTCACAAGCGAAAGTGGTTGTGCGTTCACATACGACAATTCGGTCGTGCCCAACGTGATGTCAATGGCGAAGCAGTAAACACGGTTGTCTCATGAACAGTATGTCCGTGGTTCAAGTCCCGGCAGTGGCGATGATATGCTCTAGTGACGAGCTCTAATGAGAGCGAAACTCGAGTCTAGTGTTTCTTTTCGAAAGGGGCCGACTGGAAAGTCTATGGGGATGCGACAGCTGCGATCAATTGCGAGTGATGTTCAACTTGAAATTAACCAAATCCCCGACTACTCATCAGTAATCTAAATTCTGATAGTGATAATGTTAACGACATGCTCAAGAACCCTGTAGAAAATGTGCTTACATAAAATGGACCTTGCGGTTTGGGGAGATCTATTCCATGTGACCATTTTAAATGTTTGAATGTATTGCAGAGACGCTTTAGGCATACGTATGAATGAAACGAAATTCATGATGATCTTCTTGAAATAGCATAAACAGCGATATTGACTGACAGTTGGATTTCCAGTCATGTAGGTTCTACTGTTCGCAGTTTATGAAGATGATGTTTCTCCTACATTACCAGTATCACGATAAACCTACTATAAATCTAAATACTTTAGTGGGAATAAACCACATTTTAACTTGATCACTGTATCATCTCCTCAGCAGGACTTTTGTCAGTTTGCGCTCAGCTAGGGTCTAACGGTTCTACCAAGTTAATATCGTAATTTACTAAATATATAGCACGGAAGTCAACCTTGGATTGGGGGCATTCGGGTTGTCAAGGTTGATAAGTTTTATATACTAATTTCCAGTCCTGGTTTCATAGGAGATACACTCTTCTTTATTCTTGCATGTAATGTTACTTAACATTCAATAGTTTTTAGAGTTCACAAGGTAAATGCTAACGTTTTGTTTTTGGCATTCATGGAAGTTCACGAATTGTAAAAAAGGAGTTTTTCTGCACTCCTGGTACAAATATACAAATGCTAGGTGACAATGGGACATTCATGAAAGTACGTCAGAAAAAAGGCGCCAAATGTGGTAATTTCTTCGTAGTTGGTAAAAAAACATAGGTATTTTCTATTGTGTATTTACGGCGAGCCCTCAGGGAACAGCACATAGTGATTGATCAAAGTTTTCTGGTCGGTATCATTAGGTGGCAATGAAGAAGTAGAGTTTGGAAGAAGAGGAGGAACATGAAACTATGTTAATAAAAGACGACCGTCAGTGACCGTCAACCACAAGAACCAAGCAATCGGTCATTCTAGTTGTACTCAATTTTCTTGGACCATTATGTACACTCCTTATGGATAAAAAACTGTAACAAGGGTCTAGACCACCACATTGTCCTTAACGATGCGTAGATCGGATTCAATGCATAAAATGCTAAGTGTAACACGACGTTCCACTAAAATGATATGCCTTGACCAGGGTATATTTGTGATAGAGAGGACGATATCGCTATGTCTGCGATACCTTACTTCCACAAGGGTTTGGTACGTATGTGGTAAGTGAAGTATTGATATGCGATTTGCCCCCGAGAGGCGTTTGAAAAAATTTAGCGTTGCTGGACGTCCTCTTGGTCATCTGCATTTTGTCGGCAACGTCTGCACCTAGCCGTGTTGATCACGAGGACAGGCTTGGGAATATTGCGGCAAGATGGTCTAGCCAGTTGTGAGGCGGTAGTATGAAGGGAAAATTGTGGAGACCTTGGCCTGTTTGTCATATCCCATAAAACGTTCCTTAGGCTGACTCAGCCTCGTCATTTTTTACCGTTACTAAATATTCCGTAAGAGTAGAGCGGTAGAAATGTTGACTAGAGATAGCCCATAATTCCCATCGCAGTAGAGTGTTTACTGACGACCAATATCAGTTCACACAAGTCTGCGTACTGAGCGATGTGCCTGATTAGAAATGATGAATCTCCAGTCCGCTGATCTCAAGTGTCGAACAAAAGAAGACGTTGGAAGTGTCACAATACCCACTAACAGATGGCTGTTGTTGCCAGGGTTCCAATATTTGGGATGGTTCCTTATAGACTACTATTGATGGAAGTTAGTAATCAATTGATTAAGTGTACAGTGTCGAAGAAGTTAGTCTTCTCCAAGGTTTTAGAAGGATGCAGTTGACCTGTACAACAATCCTTTTATAGTCCTTAGTCGTTTAGCTTTTTATAATCTGAAGGGCACTTCAACGACTGTTGACAAGGAAGTGGGTTATGCGACTGTAGTGGGGTGGTGGCAATAATAATAGAGCAGGGAACAAGTATTGTTGTTTTACGGTTTTTTTTCTCCCGAAGATATATATGTACGGAGTTGGCAGACATGTCAGCATGTAGCACACACCTGTGGAAGTGTTCCAAACTGATAGCAATTCTTTGTCTGGACTCGGCGAATTGAACACCGTCGTCGGCATATGTAAGGCTACCTATGAGACATGGAAAGTCGGAAAGCTCTTGCCCCATAACGACTAAGTTTGGGGCTTCACATTGTCGTTTACACTTCTATACACTGTTGTATTTCGTCAATTTTTGTTCAAGCGCTCGAATAATTAGCTGATCGAAAGGTACGCAAGGCTACCTATGAGACATGGAAAGTCGGAAAGCTCTTGCCCCATAACGACTAAGTTTGGGGCTTCACATTGTCGTTTACACTTCTATAAACTGTTGTATTTCGTCAATTTTTGTTCAAGCGCTCGAATAATTAGCTGATCGAAAGGTACGCACAAAATTTAGGTTTGTATGTTGCTAAATCATCAGAAGAATCGGATTATGCTTTCCACTAGCCTAGTCTTACGCATGGGCTGGGCTGGATATATATATATATCTTAAAATGGGCAAAGGGAAGAAGACTATATGTATATATATATATATATATATATATATATATATTCCAACACATATATTTGTTTTTTAACGGATCCTAGTGTGGATATGAAACGTCACAATGAATCGTTCACTGCTCAGTGTGTCCCCCTTTTTAAACACTTTATATATATGTATATAGTGATACTGGAGTGGTTCTACAAGTACAGTAATAAGCAATTTAAATGAACAGTAATTTACGACCAAGTTTACGGACGCATACAACAATGCAGCCGATACACGTAATAAATCGTGTAGTTAATTCGGGTGGTAAGATAGGTAGAGCGTTACTGTTACTCAGATAAACAAACATGGCACACTGCGGTAAGGAATGGAATAAAATCATTAAAGCGAGATACAGTCCAATTATTTACGGCCGAAATAGAGTTTATGGAAACCAAATAAATGTTAGCGTATCAAACAGTTGCGAGTAAGGACGGACAAAGGGTACCGAGGAGTGCATTACATTCAAAAATGAAAGTATACTACTGTGAACACATAAGTAGGGCAAGTGTTAAGTGTGAAATTAGACTCACGTGTGTTAGGGTTCGTGATTAGTTGTTGCATGGTAGCGTTGCAATATAACACCGTTTTTGCACGATATCAGAATTCCAATAAACATAACTCATCGCTCATCCGATCTGAACAATAAAAGGCCAGCTATAACTTGAATGTAACGGTATAACGTCACTCCACCGACATGTGATAATTTTATTGAACAAATGCGTGAACTAACTCATGCAGTCTAACCTGAGCCAGACCCTGGTAGGTCTGTGCTGACACAAACAAACACAAGTGAAAATGGATATGCTAACCCCATGAAGTCTAACCGGAAAAAAAGATTATTATGGCTATGACGTTGACCTCAAGTGGATCAGTCAAACCTGCTCGTGTAACTCCCAGAGAAAGACGCCTGAATAGTATATGCGGCATATGGGAGCGATTCGCCAATAAAATCACTGGCTGTCACAATTATATGCACCTCCCGACCTCTCCATATCTGTACTCAAACACAAAATATGATAGTGTATCACATCTTCTGCATCCCCAACATGGCTGCAAACTGACAATATAACCACAACTTACTGGTGGTCCCACTCTGAAAGAGATTGCCGTTCATTTTGACGAAACTACCTTGACCCGTATCCTTCCGTCGTATGTCTTGTTTTGAGTTCCAAGTTATGACATTCCCGATGATTCTGTATGGAAAATTGTAGTGAATCTGGAGCTTAAAGTAATTTGAAGTAATGGGGCTCCAGGTCCGCATCTTCGTTCACCAGTTTTATTAAAAATTGATGATGACTATTTGTTATATGAGCTGGTCATATTCCTTTGTTCTGTATGGAAGGCTGAAGAGGTGTCTTGCGGTTGGCGCTTATCAGTAAACATTTCCTCTTTGAAAGGGATATTAGAACATAGTGTAGCAATGACTGAGTTAGAAGCCTCGTCTCTGCCACATCCACGGTATTTATGGGTTTCATAAGACAACAGTTTCTGAAGTATAGCCAGAACCAAATACTAGAAACATATACGGGCTTTCTACTTGGTAGTGATGGTGTCAAACTATTTCAACTTCAAGACATACTGTGGAAATGTTATCCTAATTTTCAGCCATCTTGCTGATATTCTGATAGCTGACAGCTTCTTTCGACCCGGTTGTCCAACAATCATCATGGGGTTACTTTGATCATACATATGTCAACCCGCAGAAATCACTGCTTGTCGCTTGTGATTGCTGCGTGCTCATACATGAGAACACACAAATGAAAACAAAATAATGTGTACACGGAAGAGCCCAGTGATTGTGAAAGCAACCGTCACATTCGGATGGTGGTGATGTGATCCAAGAAAGCGGATGGCAAAAGGGCTGTTTATTCAACTAAGCATCATATGGGTTAAGCATTTAAACGAGACCTGAAACAAAACCACTCATTTGCACGCGGGATTCGGCCCCAGACCGTCTCGGCTGCTGCAGACGTTAATGTTCAGTTCCATTAAGTAGCAGAGACCATTATGAGCGATGCTGCAATCTGGTGTTCCTTCTTGCACTTTTCCTGCGGCTTGCACGATGTCACTATATATATTCTGTGGTCCTACTACTGAATAGCAGTGGTATGAGTAGTATGTTACGATCACTCAACTTCACTGCAGTGGTACCAATTGTACTAAAATCGGTTTGTGATCACAAGCGGCGATTTAACAGCGACTTACGGTGCCTCTCAAAAATACTCCCAGCGCATATACTCAGCGATTGCATATATGAGGAAACGACATGTGCAGACATCTTGTGGCGCCCCGAAGATACAGAACTTCTGAAGTAAAACTTAGGAAAAGGATGCAATATTCACTGGAATGACACCATCATCATCATCATCATCATCATCATCATCATTATCATCATCATCATAGACAGCAGTACATCAGTGGTTCACACTGATGCTTAACTGCCACACAACCACGAAGAAGAGAAAGCAAACCCTGTATAGGAAGAAAGGAAAAAGGGAAGGGGAAGGGAACTAACCACTAAAAAATAGCTACGTCTATATTCAAACATACAACATCAAGGCGCCTACAACTTGCAAACAAATGAATGACACTAAGGTGACCTAATTACTCGGAAAGGTTCCTGTAAGCCAATCTTTGTTTCCAACGCTGTGGTTGTCAAGGCATTGTGAGCGTGAAAGACGCTTGGTTTGGGAAGTTACTGCAAGATATCCACTTCACGTAGGTGAAAACACATATCAACGAACTCAAACACCACTTTGCACAACAGTCATGCATTCATATCCTTGGCAGTAGTGGAGCTACATTCGCTTCGATGACACGTCACCCATAATCAGATACGCGTTTTCAATAGTCGATTGCAGTCTCTGATACTCCTAGCGTTGTGATTTCTCCCTTAGTTTCCGTGCCTATAATTTATGCTATACTACTCATAGACGAGGTTGTACGCTATACAACAAAAGTCCCGAAATGAGAGCAGTAGGCCTAGTAGACAACACCCAACCTGACCTACAATGTGACCAAGTAGTATACCGGTACTGTTGATGTGGTCCAAGAACACGGATGGCATAACGGTTGTTTATTCGAGAAAGCAACACATGGGTTAAGCGTTTAAACAAGACCAGAAACAAAACCACTCATTTGCACGCGGAATTCGGCCTCAGACCGTCTCGATTGCCGCAGACGTCAATGCTCAGTTCCTTTAAGTAGCAGAGACCCTTTTGGGCAATGTTGTACTCTGATGTTCCTTCCTGCATTTTTCCTGTGGCTTGTACGATGCCAGAATATATGCCCTGGTCCTACTACTGAATAGCAGTGGTATGAGTAGTATATTACGATCGCTCATCTTCACTGCACTGGTGAGCTTCTCTAATATAAATCGTAATAGCAATCGTCAGTTCGCAGAACAAACAGTCTTCGTTAGCGTGCATTATGCGACACATCCAGCATCAACACCTCTATTATGGCACATATTACAGTGCGTCAGATGCTTAACTCTCGAACGCCTGCTTATCAGACAATAAACACAACAGAATCCATCGTACACCTTAAGAAAACTAGCAAATCAACATTCCAGTAGTGAAATGCGACGCTCGGTCACACCAGATCTAATGTGGTCAATGCACACAGCCATTATTGTGACACAAGAGTAGTTAATTCGATTAAAAGATAAGGGTGGAGCCTATTTAGACAATATGACAAAATCAAACACTCATCTGTGAGTAATAACAGACCAGGGGTAAAACAGCTGTGAACGATATCTTGGCATGCGCGGGATGATTTTTTGCCGGTAGTTGTTTCGATCAACCGGAGAATTCAGTACGTTTATCCGTCTGCCTACTGACGAGCAGTATACTTCGACCGTACATATTCATCGCACTCAACACCCATAAAGTTTGTTTCAGCTGCATCAAAGGTTGCTCAGGCTCACTTTGTTCACACAGTTATTTGTTTGCGAACAATGGTGGTGTTGGCACGGCCAATAAGCATTCTTCTACCATCGGGAGATCATACATTTCATGAAGCCGGCTTCCGTGTACCAAGTGTTCATGGATTTCCTCCTTGAACAAAAACACTGTGCAGAGGCACTCCATCATCACACAGGATCTCTTTCAATTCGAAAGGAATCCCATAGATTCCGCTACAACTTCACGGATACTCCATCGTTCTCTGTACTTCACGTTCAAGCCGGGTTCTAACATGGTGCACCGACTAAACAACCTTGAGGTTGACTGCTCATTGACGGCTTCTCGCACAAATGTGCGAACTCACAAGCATTCATTTGCTCGTCTTCCAACTACCTAGCCGCTTGCTCACGACATTTGCCAATGGGCAAACATGAGGGACAAATTATTTCATTGTACACTGTGAGTAGGAGCGATGGGCTAACGGAATCTGGGGTAACATATGTTCTGACATCTCTCTCATAAACACAAACCACTAGTTAATTGGGCAATTGGTTCATTAGGCAGCTCCGTTTGTTCAGGGTTGTTGTGGTGTCGTGCTAGGCTTCTTAATCCAACTTTGAACACTGGATTGAAAATAACACGAGGTTGCTTGGTGTTTCAGCCACCTAAGTAAACTGTGCCAGGAGTGTTGTGATCAAAATCTCAATTTTGACTACATCCGTACCACACTTGGTGTAGGTATTGTTTCTTGAGTGCTAACCGCTCCTAACTCTGCAATCTAAATACCTTCATCGTTCAGTTTGCCTTGTGTTATCAAACAGTAGCGAAACACGCTACAGTGTGATTTCCACACACATTTTTGGCGAAGTTATTTGTTACTCCTACATGTACCATATCTTGAGTGGTCACCATAAGTACGTCAAATGTATTGCCACTGCTCGCGAGGACGTTAATCGTACTCAAACAAGTCGTTAGTTTCCACGTATGCAAACGTACACATCCATAGTCAACTATAGATTTTTTGTATGTATGTCTCTTTACGTAAATATCGTGTGAATGTATCAGTTGACAGTTAGACAGGTAATACCATCCATTGGAGAGCCTTGTTTTCATCATGGTTTCTGGACTCTAATCAAGGTACATGCAAAACATCAATTTAAAATATTTAGCATCGCAAAACCTGCTGCTGGACGACACTGTCCATAATGATGCTCAAATAACAAACACGGGTATTCACTAGGTAAAACATTCTCTTCCCCTAAAGAACGACAAACCATGTACCAGGAGTACACAAAAAGACGTCAACATCTCCAACTGGAGTCAATGATGGTCAACTTCAAAGTCGATATAGATCTCAGAGAGAAACATAAAGATTCCAGAACGCTACAGTGTAAACTACTGCCGTTGTGCTTCAGCGCGCCGTCAATTTTAACTTGCTAGCAACAGTTCACAGGAACAAAAATTTTATGTATGAGAACAAAAGACAAGTTGGTAATGGTACTTTGCACATGCTAATATGATGTACATTATCTATCTACTAACAAACACATCTCCAACTGTCCGCCGATTCAATCGGTAATCCGTAAGCCCCGACGATAACCAACCTAAGTGTCATACTGTTTCAGAGATGTCAACATGACTGTCTGAAGTATGTGGTTCAGTTACACCGGTTGACTATCAGTCTGTCACAGTTTGATTTCGGTGTTTTGTCTACTTCCTATAGTGAAGATATCCGTTGGGGAGTCAGGAAGTAGCTGCCTCAAATCTGATTCAACTTGAATTAACTAGACAAATTTAGAGAGTACACGTCGAAAGACACAGTATAGCCTGAATTATGCACGAACAATAATCTGTTAAGCAAAGATCAGTGCGCCATTGGAGAGTGGGTATAAATTCGATCAAACCGACTGGATGAAAAGAAAGGATGAGTTATTCGGTTTGTTAGTCTTCAACCGTGAATTTCTGGGGACCAATATATCTCACTGCATCAGAAAATAAACTTTTAGAAGGGGAACTACAAGACGAATACATCAGTATAAAACATGACAATGCTAGACCAATGAGTACCGATCACCAGCCTAGGACCCACCATACTAGGCATAGGGATAGTGGTGATCTAGAATGCACAAACGCCTGTCGAATGCGATAGAGATGTAATTACTACACACGTATTACTCGAACAACTATCGTAAATTGCAAACATCTATACGCATCATGTCTGTTTAATAAACAAAGATGAAATTTTCTGCTACAAAAGATGAAACTGTTGGTAAGGATGTCCACGAAAATAACTAATACATCATAATCGTCATGAGAACCTAAACATAGAAAATTAAGTAGAACCATTATAATGTGCACCAAAATTGCGTCCGAGTGATATGATTGTTTTGTGTTCAGTGTAGGACTCCACTGACAATTTCCAAAGTCGTGTTTGCAGTGCGATCCAAAAGAGAAAATAGCTTCCAACTCCTTAAACTTTCACGCTATTTACTGTAACTTGATCTACAGCATACGAGCATGTAAACGGAACGCAATAACTGTCAATGAAACGGTGGATAACAGCACGACGGATAACGGCAATGAATGACGGAGTATACGCGGTCACTTAGTTTCTTCCCATCCAACCCATCCACCGGAGGCCACCGCATGAACACAGGAAAAAGACTGGACTTAAAACAGAGCTACTTTGTGTTGCTCAGCCGAAGATAAACATGGACTTCCCCTACGGCATTTGAACATTCTATAGAGGGTAATGTATGCATCTCAATAAGTACCTCATCTTAGTTAAATCCAGACGACGGTATAATCCACAACCACTTACGGTGGTCTTTCCGATGTTCACCTTCAAAAGCAGTCAGTTGGTGGATGTACCATCGAATGAAAACCATACATCGAACACTTTCTACCTACATGTTAATGCTTCAGTGGAGCCAGGAGACAATATATGCAATCTCCTCCAATGTCGCACCCATCAAATACTGTCCATTTCAATGTCCCCACATCCTGCTTGCACCAATCGTATCCTACTCATTTATCTACCACCTGCAGGACTGACGTGCTGCAATTCAAAAATAATTATTTTGTATTATGTTCCCACTTCCCCTTTGGCACCTGTACAAATTCACTGTACCGTAATAAACGCGATGAATAACAGCTGGCTTATGCCAGTCGAGCCATGTGTGGAGTAATCTCGTCCAGTCAAAGCATTTGACTACTGATGAGTAGTCAGTGATTTGGTTAATTTCAAGTTGAACATCACTTACAATTGATCGCAGCGTTCACGTTGACATCACTACCGCCAAGGCATAAGATACTTATTGGTTTCTGGGGTCTTTTATATGATACGTGACTCGCTGTCCGGATTTGGTAAGCAGACCTGCAATTCCAGCTGTCTGACGGTTCGAATGAACATTTCTAATCATGGATTATCAATCGACAGTAAAGCGAACATCCTTGGAAATTTTTCAAAACTACACAGTTTCATGATCAGTTTGCTTGGTATGTTTTACAAGACTGTCCAGAACATAGTCAGGAATGTGGAACTAGCGAATCAACTAACGTATAATTTAACAAAAAGATTTAGATTGATTGAAATTACATAGTTGAACGTTAGCACAAAGCGGCTATATTGAAGTGAATAAAAGTTTCATTAAGTCAATATGTGGGTGAAAACATGGTGATTTCCGTGTTCTGGATAGCATTATATTCCACAGTGTGATTGTCAAACTTCCTAACTTTCAGGAAATTCACTTTGTTGTATATCACGTTATTAGTGTTAACTCCCACTACGGTAGTGCCCGGATAACCATATAGAAAGGTACAATGTTTCTGAAGACGAATGACTGTTGCAAAATTAAGCTGAACAGATTGATGAGAGTGACGACGAGGGAAGTGCAAGGTAAAAAGGCATAAGTATAAACTTTATAATTTTGGAACAAACATACCATCAAACATACCAAGAAACGTTGGATTAAGAAAAATGATTCAGAAGAAGGGAATGAAAATCGAACACATTAAACCTTTCAACCAACGGCGTTACACAAGGCAAACTGAGGCAAATCAATATATTCGGCTTTAAATAAGAGATTCTACTTGAAAAACTGAATGTGCTGTAGAACTTAAGATGATATACAGATGACTGCATAACCCTCCTATTCCAAAACAGCACTTTCGCCTATAGTGGATGTATCTGTGATCAACATGGTAATGGGAGATATATAAAATGAGGCTAACTTCGGTTTTTCAACTATATTTTGTGTTAGTTCTCGCAGATTATCTTCATCCTTCGCATTCAAATAAGCCTTTCGGGTAGCCCACTTCGAAAGGAAGCAATAGACTCGAGTTTTGCTCTTATTAGAGCTCATCAGTAGTGCATATCTTCGTCCGGATCAGAGTTTGCACTCTGACCCTCGTGCTTGTGAGACTAGAGTGTTAACCACAACACCAGCAACCTCACACTAGGCACGATCGAATGATCACACCCGAGCGCTCAACCACAACTTCACATGAATAGTGTTCAGCTTGCCCGATCATTTCGTAGGAAGAATGGAAAGAATCATTCTGTTATATCCAATAGATAATCCCGTGATCAGGACTTCTCAGTTAGGTTGAAGTTACTTTGAGCTAGCCGAAAAGCTCATCTGAATGAGAAGGCTGCGATCAAGTGTGGGTGGTGTTCAATTTTGAAATATCATAAATCCCCGAACCTCCACTACTGATCTTCATCCTTTTGAGTTCATACACATGTGTTCCACTGTTTGACGTAATGACTGTGCTGTTCATCGAATGTTCAGTGTAAAACGATAAATGTGCTGATAACAGCTCATTACTAATCGCAACTCCTTTTGATTGTTTAGTGATATAATGGCTACAAAAGCTCTGTGCCGAACAAGGTCCGGACTGTATTCTCTGTTGTACATAATTAAACCGATAAAACTCAAATGTCGTTTTTGGAACAGACACTTAAAAGACTTTATGGCAATGTCCTTATCTCTGTATCGCTCCAGAAGTAAAAGTGACCTCTTACCGTGCTCTTCTTCACTGTCTGAATATGTGATTGCACAGTCTCGATGTGGGTATATTCCTGGTAAACTCCATCAACCGTGGACTGAAAAACTATAACTGAGAAATGTAAAGAACACGGTAGAAAATTATTTCGAAACAATCTCCAAAGCGTAGTAATCATAGTGAGCACCTTAGAATCGAACTCCAACCGAATCTGAAATTACGTTTGTCAGGCCGATTTCAGAAAACACGTTTCTATCATGCAGGGTGTTTATAAAGTTCTTTGGCTCCTCAGTTGTCACTGCGCAATTTTTTAGTCACGAATTCAGCATCAATGTATAATCGTCACAGATCTTAGATGACTTGCCATCTTCCTTCATAACAACAAATATTGGCGTGGCTTGTTGAAGGCATCGCGCACGTTCTGTCGATCCATAAAGCTTTATTCAGCGCTTCAGAAAACAAAGCCCCTTTGTACTTCAAGTCTTGCTGGCTTTACATTCGTTTCTCTCACATTCTGTGGACACTGAACATCCAGACTACGTAGCTTGGTCTGTTACTTTGCACTCTGAACACTCTTGTAATTAGCACTTGTTGACACAGCACAAATGAACTACCTCAAAGCTGTTAATCCCGTAGTGACTGGGCTTCTTTCTGACACCATCAATCATAAAGAAGTAGGCTCAATATAATTGCCAGTTAACACTATGTTAGTCTCAAGCAGCGAAAATAAACGGTAACCACTAACTCCGTTTATACTAATCGCCGATGATCGCATGTGAGTATAATGAGTAATGCGATCTAGTGGTAGTTTTGAGACTATGGATTCACTACTTCTTGTGTCTAAAATGAATTCTTGCATTCGGTTTTGAATTTGAGGCACCTACAAATAAACCTTTGATTCCTGGATTTCAGTTGCAATGACTAAACATAAGTAGACGGTTCTGTAACAACTGCCCACTAACCGGACCTTGATGGCCTTTCTGACTTCTATACACCATCTTAATGTGACCAAACTTAACATGTACCTGGCACATAACATTACGGAATCGGCAAGTTGATCATATGTGTAACAAACTGTAAGAGAAACAATGACTCATTCTCTCTAGATTAGGATTGAGGGCTAGTACTTGAGGAGACTGTGCAAACTTGTTTATCGATTAACTTTCTACAGAAGTTCAAAGCTGGGTCTTCTGGAAAATTACTAGTAGAAACATTCATATTATCCTCCTGTTCATAGTTGTTCTGGGCTTCTTGGAAATTCATAGCCTGTTTGACCAGCAATCTCCGCTGTAGATCAGTGTTACTGACACCAGCAATCCGTCGAGCACGCAGATGCTCCTTTAGTTGTCACAGACAGCTTGCATTTGTATTTGTGGAAGGACCTCCCAGAAGTTCTTGCTGGTTAAACGCAAGAGTAAATCGAACTTCGCACGTACTGTGGCCTGGAAACTGATGAGGAACAAGTGCTTCAACAGCATTTTTTGAGTTCAATGAACGACGATAAGCTTGTACTTTTGCGTAATCCTGATTTTTTAAATTGAATACAATTCACGACCACCAGCGGTAACGAAGATTGCTAATTACAATCAACATTTCGACCCACTCCTGAATTTCACTCGGATCGGTATGAGGATTTAGTTGCTCAATAGCAGATGGTTTGGTTTTATGATGCCAGTTTGTATCAGTCGGAATCAGGAACTCCGAACAGACCAGGAAAATACACCTGAATTTGAACCTCCTGTGTAAGTAATAAGGAGATGATCTCGGACTAGTTGACGGAAACATGCGGCTGCGTACAACACGTATAACTGTCACTGTGAAATGTAGCTGCCCATAGTGCATTGGTATAATTAAGTACAACTATCAGATTGTCCATTGTCAAGAATGCATGTGGACTCACGCATTTAAGTACAATTTTTCGAAAAAAATACACGTCTCATGAGCGAACAAATGAAGTTTTAATTATGTATTTGTCCTTAGGATCTACCTCTGTGTAAATTTCATTGAATGGGAAATCTGTCCGAATACGAAAGTTACAATCGAATATGAGCAAGGTCCAGTGTATGCCAACGAACTTTCCGCTTCATGTCAATCAGGCCGATTTTATTGTCCACTGCTAGGACATGGATAAGCCATAACAGTTTTAATCAGTGACGATAACAATAAGTAAGAAGAGATTTTCCAGTTTTATGGGTTTAAAACTATTTAAAGAAAGCAAACGGAATAAGCAGGCGGCCGAGCTCAAATTGGGCATACATTAGACTGATGGCTATTTGTGTACTCGTTTTTAGTTCCCTCATTCTGAACGTCTTTCCTGCTAAATAATTTGTATATCCGGTTGATTCACATTCAAGGTGAAATAATACCTTTATTGTAACTTCACTAAACTGTACCGTATAAATTCCAATCCTTTCACTCGCTATCTCTGACTTGTTTTGAACTTGGAAGATAGTCCGGTTAACCCGATCGTTTGAATAAGCGTTAATGGAATTTTTGATTACGCGTTACTGAGTGAATTACTTTAAATCGTCAGGAGCGATTTAACAGTAAGCATAGGTATCATGGATCGTGATGATGTGGTGATGATGTTACGATGAACACATTCCCGAAGAAGTTGACCATTTTGAATTGGTAAATCGTTAACGTACATATAACATGCTGTTAACCATAGTCGTGGTTCGGTAAATCATCTGCCCTCTCTCGTAGAAATCTGAGCCACAGTAGGTTTCCATCTTTTCTTCCGTTTGTTGATGATTTTTATAGTGAAATTTCCTGTTTACTATTTAGTCCAACTTCAAATTTTGGTTTCTCCTCCTCATTCTATCCAGACAGCATTTGTGTATGTTCTTAAAC
>JTDE01001871.1:104238-116508 GCA_014338405.1 Paragonimus skrjabini miyazakii | reverse complement strand
GGCATCCGGCCTGCAACTGTGTGGCAGCTTCCACGTGCTGGTACAAGCACAGCTCGACAACGATCAGTCGAAGCAGTGTCACTGAAAAACGGTCCAAACCACTAGTGCATGCTTATGTTCTCCAGCTGATGTTAGGTGCGTTGTCTCTGTAAATTCGCTGACTGTCTTTAAGGCTTGCTTCTTTCGTGGTTCAGATACTATGCTTGTTTTTGGATTTTAGGTTCATTGTCCCCGGCCCGTGATTCACTGCACTCCGATGCGGAACACTCAAAAGCTTTGCCTCTTTCTGTCACTAACCCATTGAACCGTGTTCTTTGCGTCAGGTTCACCCTAACCGTAACTGCCTCTCTACAAAAACGGCATGATGTTGCAGTACGCTGAAATCATCACACTCAGTGCAAGAAATTGGAAGCCACTGGTTCGAACGGGATGGAACTGAACTGAACGTGTTCAAATGCATTGCTTTAGGAATTGTTCTTTGTTTACTTTTTTCAGGCTATGGACTCCCATTACACAACTCTACAATGTCCTTTAGTTACAAAGGCAAATGTTCCCATCCTCCATTAACGCAACTTCAGTCTTCATTCTCAGTCTGCAGGCACTCCCGTTGCGTTTTGTACAGCATTTTGTATTTCATAATTTTCAGTGTTTTTCGCACCTTTTGCTTCGCTCAGGTTTACGTGTACACTTGATGTTCAGACCATGTGAATCGATAATAAACTTTTTTCCAAGGTCGCGAGCCGTGTATTTTCCCTCTGCTCCCTGTCGCCTGTTTTGCCAATCTCCGGAAAGTTGAAGGCCAACGGAATCACTCTTCTATCTCATTGTTTCTCCGCTGTGAACCTAAAATTCCTTTGTAACAACACGACAGATCGTATCTGTTGGATACCTTCATCTACTATAGTGAAACTCTTAACCAACGTACCTTCACGAATTTATGTGGTGCAGCTGTTTTTATTTTCAACACATTTCTGCTTCAGTTTCTTACCTAACTTTTATATAGTATTTAGATGCGCCACATGCCCACACGATAAGGTCTACGGTTCGCCATAATTATGTCTGTCGTTGATGACGGCAACTCTCTGGCCAGCCTCCACCAGACAAATTTGAAACTGTTGTGGTCAAGTGGGTATGCTGTAGACCCTCGCCTGCCAACAATGTAAAACGCCTTTCCTGAATAGCGGTCGAAACATAGTCCCAACAGGCATCGGACCGAAAAACGCAGTTGGGTTTGGGAACAAACTGTATATTTCCGGCAATGTTTGAAAATGCGATAAGCAGTTAACTCTAGCCTATTCTGGAACCAAGAGGAGAAAGAAAAAAGCGCAAGGTGCGCTCCAGTCCACTCGGTGGCACTTAAGTCGCGCTAAGCGAAAAGTGCTTAAAACCTTCGATTGTGTTAAACGACGCTCGAAAAGGTACTGTTCAAACGACCTTGACGAATAGAACAGTAGATAAGTCGTTAGGAAAACGGCACACATTCGCTGCGTGCAATTATTTGCGCGACTGATGAAAGTGGCACTGAGTTTTTATCATGCCTCCTATAGCATGCATACACAGAATCATGCGTGCAGAGCAAACAGGTGGTTGCAGCCGGGATCCTTAGATAAGCCACACAATCGCTGGTCACTACAAAACTAGTCCGCGATGGTCTATTTTGACAATTGATCAAGTAACTTTATGAGTGGCCAGATTTTTGTGAATGTGATTTTGAAGCATAAATAAGTCCTTCAAAGTGAGAAATAGTCTTGCCATTGAATGTCATCATCGCCCATCAGTGACATCAGGATACAATACACAAACCGCCAAGTCTCTGTGCGCATTGTATACATGCAGTTCTAAGTGATCTCCTGTATAAGGTCACCGCTTTCCCCGCTACAAAGATCTTAGGACTAGAGCGCTTCCTTTGGATGCTTCTGTTAACTTTTGTCGGTACATTTTGTTCCTCACCGGTTTTTTTACGGGTTTTTGTTATGGCTGCTAGCTTTCGTTCGTTGGTATCTCAAATTTAAGTTGTTGATGGTGGGTACTGGCGTTGAATGGCAGCTTTCATATCTCGCACCAAGGTATTCGTGTGGTTTCCCTCTAATGTTCACTGACTAGTTCAACAGGCTGGGTGAATCAGCCTTGTCATACTGGGCCAACCAACATGTATTTGGTAACTTTTTTGGAAGTCCGTCGCTTTGCCAAATCCAATCTGCGGTCAGTGGTTTATAGTCATTATCATCATAGTTCGGGCATTGTCTGGGTCCCAGTGTGACCTATGATGTCTCTTTAGTTCATGGACTGTTCTGTTGTGCACGGGTGTTCGTGGACACATGCTCTTTCTTAAACTGCACACTAAATACATTGTAACATGTGCAGAACAAATGAGTCGACAAATCCTTTTTCTAGATATTAAACGTATAAATTGTGTCCTATATATATATATATATATATATATATATATATATATATATAACAGGTAATGGATTAGTGAAGTGACAAACGTGCCACAATGTGAGGGAGAAAAATGTTGTCTGTATGGTAAAGAAGAGTGGAAAATGTGGAGGGATTAAGAAGAAAAATTACAACGATGCACACAGACCAGCAATAATTCTATTCTTCGTCATATCAGACAACCCCCTCCACCAGTTCATTGTCCTATGGACCCCAGTCAGGAAGCCGGAAGCGCGCTACTAAAGTTTGCTTCAGAGTGAATACCTTCATACCCCGATCCCAAGTTATGCGCTGGCTATCAGGCTGTCGCTTTCAGCTTAACCCACCACTCGCAAACAAGGCATGCCATGGTGGCCAGTGAGTTAACATTCGTAGGATGCGACCAAGCTAACGATGCCTGTGAGACGAGATTAGTATGCTCAAGGGTCGACTGAGTTTATCCGTTTCGGAGACATGTCGGTGAACTTCGCGATTGCTAACACGGTGTTCCAGCCACACCGCTAGTGCTTTGGAGACCGATGGTGGTGAACGGATACTCCTTTGACATCCTTCGCGCGGATGGACCAAGTTTCCGAACCATACAGAAGGCATTTTACACCCGGCATTTCACAGAAGGACTGGGGTCATATCGACACCACAAATGACGTAAGTTGGCATACGCCATCCCAGTCTTTGGTGTGCGGTTTGTGATTTCATCAG
This sequence comes from Paragonimus skrjabini miyazakii, assembly GCA_014338405.1. Classification (NCBI taxonomy): domain Eukaryota; kingdom Metazoa; phylum Platyhelminthes; class Trematoda; order Plagiorchiida; family Troglotrematidae; genus Paragonimus; species Paragonimus skrjabini miyazakii. Next base: position 113,370 of record JTDE01001871.1, on the reverse strand, counting down.
AACTGATACAGCTTCCAAGGTACGTAAAATTCTCAACTATTTTCAGCTGCCCACCACCACAGGTGAAGGCGAACACGAAGCCCGGCCAATCCTGCAAAAATACCTTGCACTTAGTAGGTGCGAAGGCCACACCAAACTGACGAACTGAAGCTTGCAGTCTGTGCGACATTCTGGACTCACTGTGAGCCCTCGCACATTGGGGCGGTGTTGAATGCATATTCTACCTCTCGCGGTTGAATGCGTGGGAGAACTCCACACCATCATATTTACAGTCTGTCGGGGCACACTCCAGAACCCCGTCTACTGCAAAATGGGTAGGGGAGTGCTCGGTAACCTTATCGCATCCCTCCTAAGACGCTAGATGTCAGCGATATGTTGCCATAAGCCCCAACCCGGTCCGACGACTGACAGCATATTGCTTTCAGGATGTTCATATACTTCTCAGGCACACCCTTCCTCGATAGAAAGTCCCAAGATGCAGCTCTGTCAACCGAGCCGAAGTTGGTTCTCCATACGAATAGCGCTGTTCAAACATTTGTTGGAGTGCAAAGATGTCATCAACGCAGCCGCGGCCACAGTGAAACCTAGTTTGTTTCTAATAGATTTCTTTCGTGCGTTTCGCCTAGTCTTCGGAATACAATAGCTACAGGCAACTGCGACGCAGCAAGAAACAGACTAATCCCTCGGTGATTTGCAAACGAACTGCGTGAGGAACGATGTTAGTCAAACTCCAGTCATTTAAAACAACTTCACTGGCCCAAGGTTTTTGGAGTACAGCCGTTAGCCATTTAGCTAAGGCTGTACCCCATCTACAAAATACGCAGGAGGTAATTCGTCCGGGCATAGTGCCTCGTGACGTTTCGGAAGATTGATCTCCAGAAGAACTTCTGTTTCCGACGGCGAAGAAATGTTAACAGACTAACGACAATAGGCAGGGCTCGAGGACATAGTCAATGGCGCAAGTGTAAAATTGAACTGGTGTTGGAGATGCACAGCCCAACGTCCTACGCGTCATCGCAGGTTATAAACAGGCTAGCGAGTGACTTTACAGATTACCTCGCTCACAACTGGCTTCCTGTTGTCAGTTGTTGGGTGAGATGGATCAGCTTCCGAGAACTCCCAGTAGCAGCGGTTTGTTACATCTGGATAGACCGTCATGTCTACCAGGCATCATTGCTGGATGATCTATTCCAGGGCGCATCGAGAAGTTCCTTTGATCGCATAGAGACTCAGCGGTTGGCGGCTAAACGAGTAGCAGTATCACACGAGGCGGTACCGTATTACATGTCGTGTATGTGCCTACTGTGTTTTAATGTCGACTGGACCGTATGGGGGCCTATAAAGAGGCACCGCAAGGAAGTACTATTGGTTTTCTAGATCATAATTTAAAGTAATAATGTTGAAGTAAGAATCTCTTTAATTGTGTTAAAAGCAGTCTCATTGATCTGGGTCCACCGCTAGCTTTCGCCCTTTCTCAGAGACTGATAAAGGGAGTAAATATGCTTCGCTGCGGAAGGTATGCACCGAGAAAACTGCGTTACTGATCCTAAAAACGACCGAAGCTAGCTCACGTTTTTAGGTGAAGGTGCATCTAGTAGAGCCCCGTACTTTCTCTTCCAGTGATTGTAGGCCTTCTTATGACAGCTTAAATCCGAGGTATTGCCCACTGGGTATCAAAATTTCACAATTTTCTCTTTTCAATACAGGACCTGCATATGACAGCCTCGTAAAGATTAAGTACTAAGTCCGTAAATGTTGTTCACTATTGCGTCCAGTGATCATAGTCATCAAGATATGCACACGTACTAGGTGTGTCTTCAACAAGGGAGTCAATGATATGTTGAAAAATAGCGGATGCAGAGTTTGCCTATTTTTCTTAAATAACATTGTTTTGTGTGTTGTTTACTTTCCAATCTTCTATATACAGTTTCTTCAAATTATGTGCATGATACACTAGCTTTTGTATCAGCCGTTCTGTGCACCAGTTTTCCATTATACCTGAGAGCTTGTTTGTTTCTTCTGCAGGATCCCACCGTATGAGAGTTCCTATTCCAAGATATTTCATTCTGCTATCAGATTATGCTAAATCGCGGTTCTGCTCGTGTGCAGCTGGAATGACCGAACAGTCTGTCAAAATTCAGGAGGAATTCATGCTGAATGACTTGTGTTTGAGGGTAAACGAGTTTGACGAAGTGTTGGGTTACAGTTCAAAAAAGGTTTGTTTCATGTACAACTTTATTACCCCCCCACAGGAATGTCACAGAATTCTACACAACACCACTCCTCTGCACAGAGCTTTCAGTTTATTCCTCTTCCGACATAGTCCACTGCCTAAGTCAGGCCTACAGCTTCTGGTTCAACGTCGGTCCCCGTCTAAATTCACCTTTCCAACTTTGTGGTCAAACACATGCTGTAGCCATCCGATTGCTAATATTCCTCGAGAGACTGTGGAAGATAACGCTCTTGGCGTGAAGTGGGCAGCAGCAAGGAAAGTGAGTAATTCATGTCTAGTTATGGAAACAGTTGACATTAGTCGAGCCCCATCAATCTTGTTTATGAGTTCAGTTGTCCCTTTAGTGAACCCAAAAAATATATTGTGTTTGGTATGTCGGTAGCTGAAAAGTGGAAATTTTGTGTTCAGTTGTGTACAAGATTCGTCTATGATAGTTTTTCCTTACTCCTGGTTGTCTTGATTACAGTGTACCGTCATCATCATCATCATAGACAGTAATACATTAGTGGATCACATTGATGCTTAACTGCTACACTACCACGAAGGGGAAAAACCTATATAGGAAGAGAAGGAAAAAAGAAAGGGAGGGGAAGGGGACGTAAATACTGAAAAATAGCTACGTCTATATTCAAACATACAACATCAAGGCGCCTGCATCTTGCAAACAAGCATCCGAGCTGTAAGTGAAAGTAAGGCGTCATCTGCTAGATAGCTTTCTTACGACTTTCACTGTTTTGCATCATTAAATGTACTCACGTTTAAGAGAAATACCCATCTGTCGCCATAGGTTTCGCAGATTAGCGAACACCGCTCTAATCTTGGAAATACAACCTCCATTTCATTCCCTATACCTCCGCCGTCGTCGCTAATGCAGCTTCCTAGGTATATAAACTGGTTAACAACCTCCATGGCTTCGTTATCTAGCATTATATCTACGTAATCAGTGCAATCTTGCAGAAGCACTTTGCATTTTGAGTCTGCAAGGCGCATTTCGAAGTACTTAACGAAACGCGAAATAGCGTTTAACGTTGTTTGTGCTGCTTGAAAGTTGTCAAACAGCAACACTTTGTCGTCAGCATAATCAAGATGAGTCAGTCCTCCACCAGGTAGGAGGTCCACGTCGGCATCATTCGAGTGCCGCACAGTCCTCCATTATTTCGTCTATAATGAGATTGAACAAAAATGGTGAAAGGGGACAGCTTTGACGTACGCCGCTGCTGGTGCTGAAACTGTGAGACAGTTCACCGTAAGGTTGACGAATCGTGCAGGTCGCGCATATTGATACAGCCGGATGTTCTTTAGATTTGGAGGGTTGCATTAATCTGTGGCTAAGTGTATTTTAAGGTCGATGTTGCATAGCTTCACTCAGTTTATGTATTCGCATTATATATATATATATATATATTCGCATTACTTGTTCATTCCCGATTTGAATGTTTCCGGTGCTTTCTGCTCCTTGGAGGTTACTGGGTCACACTTGTCCACACCCTGTGCTGTGGCACATGAATGCCCATTTTCCCCTACATAATATCGTTGTATTTATAACTACCATTTGATCAGTTTTGATTTCTTGATGTCACCAGCCTTGTCGGAGAGTAATACATATTGGCTTAGAGTCCAGTGAGAAATCCCTGTGTTGATTACCGCGAGAATTCGATCAATTTCCTCTCGTGCTTGTTATATTCAGTTTTGCGTTCTCTTTTTGTGACATTTTTGCGCTTACCAGACATCACGTGGCCCGCTGACCGCTTCGGTCTCACCGGTTTTAGGTGGAACACGAACTTGGAATCCGTGCATACATGTACATGCCCGTTTCCAACGTGCACTTTCTAACGCGAATAGTCTACTTTGCTCTTAACGAACCGCCCGGAGGTGATCAATGGGCAGAACATGAGTTGGACTATATTCTAGTGAGTGTCCTACCCAAATCAGTCGGTACGTTGTTTGCTGTTTTCATCTTGTTATTTCTTATCTGAACATTGAAATTTCCGTAACCCAAATGTCACACAGATGGGACTTGTTTCCATCGTTCGACCCATAAGTTGCATTATTTCTGTATATGGGATATATACAGGAACACACGGAGAAAGACTGAAAGGCTACCACGTGTTAACTGGATATGTTACATCATCTGCCTTCTTGACTCTGGCGCTCGGTTTTTCTTTGAACTGTTCAGTCACTTCACACGGTTGGTTGCGTTTTGTGCTCCCGGCTTCAACTTTAAATCATGATTGTATACATATTAGCCGTGTTAGACGCATGTTGGGTTTATTTAAGTATCAGTTTTGTATAGGACCATTTTACCGTTTTTGCACTTGTTTCTGTGACTGTGCCTTACTTCTCCAGTGTGACTAATCATTCACCAGCGTTCTGCATTTTGTGTGTGCATCAATTTACAATGTCAGTAGTAGGTAACAGACAATAAATATGTCTCCTTTCGACGCAATCGGGTGACCTGATCGTTACTCACAAACGCAAGTAGTTCAGCGCTCAGATGAGATAATACCATCTTGCCTAATATAAATTCAACAGTTCAGTGATCAACACGGTTGCCTCACGAAGCGTGGTCGGATTTCTAATCTCGATCGTGGCATAGGTATACACTACTGATGAGCTCTAACTAGAACAAAACTCGAGTCTAGCGCTTCTTTTCGAAAGAGGCTGTGCGAAAAATCTATTTGAATACGAATGCTGCGATCGGATGTGCCTGATTTTCAAAGTGAAATTAACCAAATCTCCGACTGCTCATCAGTAGTTCCTGTTGTTTCGTTTGCCTTGCTGATGGGTCAACTGCGCATGACCGCTTCTCGGAATTGTTCGCTTCCTTGGGGGTGCGATATGCTGGTAATAACCGTCCGGTCAGGTAGATGACAGTAAAGTAGCACGACTTGGTGCTTGTCGCAAACGCACACGGATGCTCCCATTTATGGGTTCTGTTTACAAGCGGCATGGAAACTTTAAGTACCATCAGTAGTTCGATTGAAATGGAAATCAACATTTTTGATTCACAGTTTCTTTAGTGGCATTGCTTAATTGCTTCTCATTCTTTTCAAGTTGAACATCACCTACAATTGATCGCAGCTTTCGCATTCCTATAAACTTTCCAGTCGGCCCCTTTCGAAACTAACCAAATCCCGACTACTCACCAGTAATCTCTTATTTATTTAGATCGGTGGTGAGTCTCCGCTGAATTTGTTTTGAATCATACTCTTAACTGGTGCTCCGTTAGTTGGCCGTTTGGCCGCACTTCCTTTTCATGTGTGATTGATATCTTGACAAGTGATTGGCTATTGCACGTCAACGAACCAGATTTGTGCTCATTCCTTGCATTGTGACGTTGGCTTGATTGTCAGGCAAACGTACATTGATGAAAAGTCCAGATTGCAAACAGCTGCTCTCAATAACTCTTATCGAGCATATACAATTACGAGAGATTCATTGGACTGGAATATAGTTATATGGAATGGTGCTATTCATGAAGCCTATGGATGACTGTCTAACCGGGTGATAATGGGTTTGTTTGTGTGTGTCGCGTTTACAAGAATGGCAACAAGTCCGAGAGATATTCAGCCAGACTGGATATCCAAAGAGGTTTCTAGAAAAGAATATAAAATTGAAAGATGCTCACCCAGTGACGGAAACGGTCTTGTTAAAGCCAATTTTTATCAGCTCGCCATTTAAAAGCGATGGGGCTAGTGGATTGGTCAGTTGAAGGTTGACAAATGCATCCACCAAAACCTGTCGTACAGCGTGAATGATCATTTCATTTAAAAACCGACTGGTATGGATGTCACATCTTAAAGACAATTTGTCGAACTGTTCCTCATCATTCTGTGTTTCTTTCACCTGTTGTCAAGCCGAGCTGTGTTGGGAGAAAAATCCGGCAAATATCAGGCAGCACTGGCTCTATAGTAGTGTTAAGGCACTCATCTCGAATGTTATCGGATTGCATACGATCAACACGGGTCATCAAACCACGGTTGACAGGGCTTTCATAATCGTTTACAAATTGCATCGCGTCCATTTCTGAGCTGTCAGAGTGTGACTTTTGTTGACGGTAGAAGTGACCACTATCAGACTATATAACTTTCAGCTGTGTGCGCTCAAAAAAATATGGAGAGTCCCCACACCTTCCTTGGCCAACCCATTACACTGATCAACACATTATCATATGCAGGTCACCATATTTCATGTAAACACTACCACAAAGAAACCCACTATCACCCGGTTAGGCAATCATTCATAGGTTCCAGGACTTGTACCATTGTGTTTAACCATATTCCCGTTCAGTAAATCCTTTGTAAATATACGTGTTCGATGAGAATTACTGGAAACAGTTATTCGCCACCTTGATCTGTCTTAGATACTTCAGATATAACGACAAAACATGTGTTGATTGGACATCGTACGGGATTTTGGCAATTCCCAAACACTTTCTCTCTATCTTATCTTGACGTCTTGACTACATGCAACTCACTTACTATTATCCATTTTCGTTACACTCTCCTTGTGAAAAAGTTAACTTTTTCTTTTTCTTCCATCATTTTTATCCCGTAGTCAGCACGGAAGCCATGTAATGCATTGTGGTCTGTTGCAGTTTTTGATGAGGTTGTCTGTTTTTATCCGAATGTTTATTACTGTTGTGTGTCTGTCATCTCTCCGGTTGAATCAGTTGCAATTGACTAAGTTACGTCAACAACCGTAGATTATGTTTCCTTCTGTCGTCAAAATGCATGTTTCTTATGTTGAACAAGTTTTTGTCCACTAACTCGTCCGACTCTGTTTTCCTTCTTCAGATTTCGGCGAGGAACCTTGCATTGTTAATCGGAATCCGGAGGAAGTGAGCGACGTGCTATGGATGGACAGGGAACAAATGAAACAGTTTTTCCAACTGGAGCCGCTCACTTATATGGTTGATTCCGGGCCTAACCTATCGCGGATGGACTTCACCCCTTGGTTCCGTGCGCTGGCTTTAGGCGGGTATTTAGATCGACTTTGGCGGTGGTCGGAAGCTTTGTGCAGTGGAGATCGAAGGTTGTTCGATGAAGAGGACTCTTCCTGGGATCGATCGGCCATCATTCGCCTTAATTCTTAGCCACTTATGGTTCCGAAGAGTTTTCACATAAGGTGCTTTTATACCATAAGATTTTTGTTATTATCCCGGCGTACAATTTCACACGTGGACTAACTTAGACTCCCCGGACTCATACAGTAATCATCATATTCTGTTCATTCACGATTAGGTTTTAGTGTATCACTCTGTATGTGATTATCTTTGTAAATAAATCTATTTTACCTGAAGCTTCATCAACAGCTGTTATGATGCATACATTGTTTCAACCTCGTTGTGTTGATACATAGATAAACCGAACAATCTGTCTCTCGTTCACTTGTAGTGTCGGACCGCTGTCCCACGTTTGGATTTGGATTATATACTGTCAGTCGCTTCTTCTATGCAGCCGAACCTGCACTTGTGACTTGTTTGCGTTTGTTGTTTTCTTTATCGTCTTTTAATTTCTCGTCGCTCCCTGTTTACTCTGCATTTTTGCTGGTGCACGAATTGTTTTTTCGTTTTGTGTACTAGTCAAATAAATATATACCTCTTGTTTTCCTTTTTTGAGTTGTTTCAATGTTACCATTTGTCTAACAAGCAACCCAATCTATTTCAAAGGGCGACTGTATTAGAATTGGAGTCTGTGAAAAGTCGCAAATGTCAGAATGAAACGAAGTTGAGATCGGCTTCGTAGAAAAATGCTACTAATAACAGTTTGATAAGCGCTAGGCGCACTCATTTTCTTCTGTTCTGGTGATTTAAAAAAATCAGTGTTTTACCTTTGGGATGCACATATTCATCGTAATTTGCTTATCTCTGTCATGAGTAGGATAAACCTAAACCGGGAAACTAATCTTCAGCCAGATCTAATGCTAGACATTCGATGTATTGGTCATCAGCCATACAAAAATCCCTGTCATTTGCCTCGATCGATATCTGCGGCATATAACGTTGGACACAGAATTTATCAATTGTTACGAATATCAAAACCAAGACTTACAACGACCCTTATAATACATTGCCCAAAATTTCGGGAACAGGTTGAATGAAGAAGGAAAGCCTTTTTGTTCTTAAAATATAGTTTTCCTAAGTTGACAACTAGCTTCTTCGAAGTGACGATGATGAATGAGCAAGTTTGGTCATTAATGTGAAACACACAGTTAATGAGTTACACTACCGATACGGCTGAAGTAGTCGAATACACTGAATTGTGGATGGCAATTACGGTAACTCTACCTGTTTCTCCTGGAAGAGCAGCTATTCAGCATGGCGTTAACGTCAGCGAAGTAACCTCTGTCCTACACCTGGTGAGATCTTACAGACTTTTCTGACGGCTTATCTGCCTGCCTATAATGTCTGCAGTTCTCATCACCATAAACTTGCCTTCGTATACATCCAGTGCCAGAAGCAGACGCGGGAAGAATGGGACTCAGAAAAATTAGTGTTTGGAATAAGTTGGACGAAGTGATGAAAATATCCGGGATTGATGCTGGGTATTTGACTGTTGCAAAGGCATTCGAAAATGAGTGTTGTTAACTTCAGCCTCAGCGCAGAGTCAGCTGCACTACTTTAAGGAGGAAACTAATCTGGAAAACAGTATTAAGTCTTAAGAGGTCTTATGTCACTACAGCACCGGAATTATGTAAACTGTTATCTGTGTTTGTTACAGTCCCCGGAAAGAGCACGATCGTGACCAGTAAATTAACACCAATGATGGACCAACCACGGTGTATGCGCGATATCACGATACGTATTACCACGAAAAATACACGACTAATAAATCTCTACAACTGAACACCTAGTCAAGTAAGGAACACATTGGCATTCAACCGAGTCGTATTGTCTG